>JAPMOR010074050.1:41153-63565 GCA_026543865.1 Argiope aurantia | reverse complement strand
GCTTTGAAAAGAGATTTCAAAATGACAGAGAAATAACAATTAGAATCGAGGAAAAGGATTTTTCGGTGAGTCGACATTACTAAAACTGTTGACTTAAAAACGAAATCTTTCTAAAAAAAAGAAAAGAAAAGAATTGACCTATGAAAATGACTACAAATTGTAGAATTCACCAGAATGCTTATTACTTTTCGCGAAACCTCACGGGCGTTATAATTCGCGAATTGGCTGTGAAATGAAATACTAATCGCGAAATTGCTTTATACATATTATTGCTAGTCGTGAAATTTCTAAAAATTCGGAAGTCTAATAGCGAAGTTTGCAGTGTGAGTCTTCGCTAAATCACTCACTAATCGCGAAAATCCCAAATAAATAACTAAGTGCGAAATTATTACGAAACTCAGTTACAATCGTAAAAAAGCATTTTGATAACGTTCGCTTTCTTAAGAACATCCTAGCCTTCCATTGATGACTTTAATTTAATCGTTTTCATTAATTTAATCATCTTGATTAAATTAACACCAACTGGCAGGTTAAATGAAATTCATTGTTTAATTTATAAGATAAATTTATTCACTCTTCTAAAGTTAAAAGAATGAAAGGCTTTCATTATCTACAGATAAGAAATGCTAATGCAATAGAGGTTTTGTATAGTTTCATAGGGACTAAAAGAATAGTGAGAAGCTTACATTTTGATTTCCTTCAAATTTTTAGAGATCCAATGCTAGAAGCTTATGTGGCTCTAAGCCTGACATGTGTTTACATTTCGTGTGATGTCTAGTGTATTGAACTGGATGTGCATATATATATGCATCTTATAAAAGTGCTGATATTACTCTTTGAACTTCCAGTTCAATATCTAAGAGTTGAGTCATCAGCGACGAAATATAAACTGATGATATAAAGCTATCTATGCATAAATCAATATTGTTTGTGAGTTGACATTTCTAATATGAACAGCACCTGAGCTTAGATTGAGCACAATAGTATATATTTGTACCTCATTTTTGAGTTAATGCTTAACATATTTTGACATTAGAATCCCATCCCTTAATAAAATTTCCAGAAAGATATTTTTTGAAGGAAAAAAGAAAAGCTATATATATATATATATATATATTGGTACGAAATTTTTATTTTACCGGGATTCGTTTGGATAGTGGAAGTGATATGGTGTAAAGAACGCTCAATCAGCAGGCAGAAGTAGAATAAAAACAACGATGTTTATTTACACGAAGACACACAGGACAGCACAAAAGCGACAGCTATATACAGCACAGAAGACGATTATCTTCTCCCGAGACGTGTAGCATACAACAGCAGCATACAACCAGAATCTACTGCAGACAGTAGCGCACAGCTCAGTTCAGCACGAGCTTGACTCCGTCGCTGCTCACCGTCGTTTTCGCCTACTCCGCTCCGTCTTCGGACTTGACTTCGCTGCTCTCGAACTCGGACTCCCCTGCCGTCTACCTTCCCTGGCAGCTGCGGCTGCTTCCTTTTATAGGTCTCGGGAGGCGGGGTTAGAAGCCTCTCAACCAATCAGGAACGTTCGAAGCGTATCTCGGTTCCTACTGGACGGATCGGGAAAATTCTCGAAGTTTCGGGTATAATCTATTTTGGCGCCAAAGTCGCCAAATTCGTCGTCAAGTAGCCAAATGGTCGCCAAGCTCTGGGACCTCCGACGCACACCTGGACTCCGTCCCATTCAGATGACTGTAAAACTTTCTTTCTGATAGTGGAACAAACTATGCTGGGAAGCCGAATTGCAGGTTTGTAACAATATATATATATATTTAACAATTGAAATGACTATAAGAAATTGATATTACATACTATGCGTGAAAAGTAAACTGCAATGCTTACGTGTGTTGCAAAAGAAAGGACACAGTACAGCTCACATTCCTTTTTTGGAACTGTAAGGGGTACAAAAGGCATTTTGTAGTGACAAGTACAAATGTTGTGATGGTTTTATGAGGTTTTTTCATCTTTAACTTAGGTAGTAAATGACATTCTTGATGAGTCTAGTAAGAACAGAAAGTACACTGTAGGGGACGAGGTGTGAGCCAACACATTTCCATCATCACAACATGTTCTAATTGAGACGAGGAAGATGTTCTAGTCAAAGGAAACTTGTGCAAAAACAGGATTCTCTAGGAGACTCCTTTTTTTTCTGTTTGTTCGTCTTGCATGTTTGGCAATAGACGGTGCATTTAACGCGAACCCAAGGATACAATCTCTTCGTTTATAGTATCACTGATGTGCAAATAGATGATCCAGTACATGAGGTTAAAACAAACAAAGAAAACGGGAAACACAACCCGAGAGTACTTATCAATATCACTGGGACTAACGCCGAATAAGCTGTCTGCTAAAAGCCGAAGATGGCATCAAGGTCAGGAGCACCGTTGGCGGGTTCTCAACGAGTTTGTTGGGGTGAGTTGAACTTCCCTATTTCAGGACATTCAATAATTTCATAATATTTGGCCTTTCGAAAAATCCGGGAAATGATTGGCGTATCTGTCAAACGGAGTGATTTAAATCGCAGTATTCAAATTTTCATATTTCACTCAGTCTTAGTGGCAATGAGTCGACTTATCTTTTTATTTAAAAAGTTAGTGTCTGGAGAATATTTTCCTAAATATGACTCATAGAACAGAGGGTCTATATAGAAAATACAAAATTCGTTATTCTTCAGAACGTTTATTGACTCAAACTGCATAAAAAGTATTCTTTAGACCATTTGTTTTCTATAATTCTTCATTCAAGTTCTAAAATTAATCGTCATCTTATTTATATAATTGCTACTTTCGCAGTAACGAACTGGTAAATTTATTTTATTCATTTCACTATGAGAATGGTCTGACTAAAATCTGCTTAATGGTTAAACTAAATTTAATAAAGCGCTCTTTTCTTTTGACACTCTTGTGAAAATGCATGCTAAAAAGAATTATTTTGCTAAAGCCATATTATGTGAATTCATTATAAATCACTAAATAAAATAAGTAAATTGTATAATTGTAAATTAAGTTTATTTAACAGTAAAATATCTATTTTCTTTCGCAATCTAATTTATCAGGCTACAATTATTACACTAAAGAAATATTATCGACTACAATTGACGACAAAAATAAATAAATATTTGTGGTATGATAGCTTTTTAGCTACACTAAAAGAGTTTACCTAAGTATCCATTCAATTTGTTAAATAAATAAATTGCTACCTATCTTCAAACTCTCCATTCAATATTATGATTATGTAATTGGGTAACGTATCGTTTTTATATATTTTTTTTCTTTCAATTACTATTCGCGGCAAAAACTATATAATTTCAGATGCTTCTAAATTTTGAATAGACTTTGAATAAAGATGCCTTGGTAAAAAGATGAGCCATCAATAGTTATTTTTAGAATATTCATAAATAACACATTAACCCCTTGACATACGGATTTACTTAACTTCCTAATTAGACGACAGATCTTATTTGGGACAATTGTTGTTATTTTAATCCTTAGAATAATATAAGGGCATTTGAGGTAATGATGCATTTTCAAGTGATTTTTGCATTTTAAATTACTTAATGCTTTCACTTAATTTCCGATTTAAAATTTAAAATTCAATAATTACATAAGCGAGTCAGATTTGCGATTGTATACCAAGGGGTTAAGAAAAACCAATGCATGCAACTAAGAGGATAAAACTCACGGTTTTGGGTGGAATGTTAGTTTGCAATAACTTCGAATTAAAAAAGTACTTAATCATAAGAACGCGTGCCTAAAAATGAAGATAGAAGAGTTCATATTCAAGATCTAATTGTTTTTTAATAAAATGCGTTGGTTTTTTAAGCCTAAATATATACTGAAAATTAAATACATGGGGATCTAACGTTTAAACAGCTATAAAAATTTCATAAGAATGTTTTTCATATCTTACATAAAATAGTAAGTTTATACATAAATTTAGAAAATATTTTATACATCTGTTCATTTAGAATGAATAAATGCATGTTCTTATGTGTTCTTATGCATTTGTGTCCAGGAACATAGAATGCTATTCTGCCGCAATCTATGTTCCTATCTATACACTACAACCTAGAATAAAATATAACCATGTTTTTTCTAAAATTAAATCTCAAGAGTCTCATAAAAAATATGCTCAAATATTAGCGATATTTTGACAGTCAGCAAAAGAAGCTGAGAACAACGTGTTTTTTTTACAAATATCTTTGCAAAATTTTAACAATAAAAGAATGGATCCGTATCTGGATAAAAAAGAAGCTAAATAATTCTTTATTTTCTTTAATTAAATGTAAAATTAATTATTATGAGTTATTTTGAAGCGAAATGAGAGATATTGTACTTGCCTCCCTGTCGGATTTGTCCCGCCTCCCCGTCGGCAAATCTCCGCCGCCGCCTCTGTCTTGTACTAATCTGTTTTTAGAAAATATGTTTATTTCATTTCTTACAGATACATGCTGAAAATTACACTATTTAAAGCTTAATTTGCCGTAAAAGTTAACTCAAATTAAAGGATAAGTGTTAACTTACCCTTTTAATTTGAGCTTTTGTCAACGTGAAGGCAATACATTGATAAAAACAATTTTTTTCACACGCACGCGTAACGTGCGTGTGAAAATTTTGTTTTTGTTTTGTACGAAATAAATTGTTCCAAAATCTGATAAAAAATAATTTTAAAACTGATTTATATGTTTCCTTTGGTATCATTAAAAAGATAATTTTTTAAATTTTAAGATGATGTAAAAATCATTTTTGTGCTGTAATATTTTCGGGTGTTATCGCGGAAAAATTCCAACATTTCGCTTAATTCTTAATTAATTTAAATTCTAATTAAAATGTCAAAAAAATCGCCGTATGGATCCCATTTTCCTCTTCTTAATATATATGTTTCTTGTTTAACAGATCTAGGTCAAACGGTCTAGGTCAATGTAACAGATCTAGGTCAATGTAAAGAATTAACACACACATACGCTCATCTTTATTATAAGTAAAAATTATATTTGCATATTAAACTGTGAATATTTCTATTTATTAGTACTAATCACCTCTGGCTATCAGCTGGTTTGCTAGAGAAATTGGGTATATTTAGTTTCAATTAAATCGTTTAGATTTAACTTCTTGTCCTTTATTCTGTCAAATTATCAGATATTAAAGCCCTGCTACTTTAAATGACTTATGTATATACACTGTATACATAAGTAAAGGCAGTCTGATTGGTAGGGCCCTAGATTCGCATTTCTCGGGTTGCGAGTTCGAACTCCACCGGTCGAAGACTCTCCGTGAGTCTGGTGGCTGGCGCAAGTATAAATCTGACTTAGTCACAAAGTCCTCCATGTCGAGAGTAATACCACTGGAGGTACTGGTTCAGAGGTGATCGTTTCCTGAAGTTTTCTGAATGAAGTTTGCCCCGTATAAAGGGTTATGACGTGTGATTAGCTAAGTCGTACTCTTGGCTCTAGTTGAAGCTACTGAAGCTTAATCGCTGGCAGGTAACTGCCAGCGGGCTTGTAAAATGTCACAACAACATACATATATAAATGAATCTTTCTATTGGAGACCAGTTCCATAACATCTTAGAGCTATTGTAAATGTGCGAATCATCTATCTTCTAACTTTCACGATATTGTAACTTTATTATTGTTTTTAATATTTATTACTTCTTTTTACTTTGTAAACTACATAGATATTAAACATGGTTCTTCTTTTTAACAATGGGGAAAAGAAACTGTCCAATTAAATATTTGATGAAACGGTGTAAATGGTTCGAATTTCAAAGCAATAATCAAATCTATCGTTGAAATGTTTTGCAAAAAAATATTTTTATAATATAATAAATTCGAACAGCTATTAAATTGATGTTATTAAAAAGATAACTTTTAATTTTAAAACGATGTAAAATTCATTTTTGTGCGACGATATTTTTGGATGTTATCGCGCCAAAACGCAAAATTTCAGTTTACTTTTTAATTAATTAAAATTAAAAAAAAATCGCTTCGAGGTACTCATTCTCAGAGTCCAAGGTATATATGATTCATATTTCATAATTATAGGTCAAACGGTCTAGCCGATAGAGCACCAACACACACACTCCTCTTTATTAGTAAAACTAGCCGCCTTTGGCGACCAGCCGGTTCGCCAGTATTACCGCTCACTACAATTTTCAATTAAATATTTTAAGTAACTGGTCTCTTAATAGATTCTCAAACAAAACATTTTTAATCTTCAAATTTTGATAGTCATACTAAACTTAGACTGTTGTTTAGATCGTTTCTTTCAATTTACTATATATATTTTGCTAATTTGTTGTCATTTCCGGCAAAACTTGAACTTTAATTTAAAATGTAAATGATGAAATTGCAATTAATATTAAGATTTTTTTTAATAAAACCAAGCATTTTATTTTATTTATCATCATTATTGTTATTTATTAATTATTATTATTATTGAATGTGAGTATTGCAAACAGAATCGCTCAGTATTTAAGTCTTATGTTAACTACAAAATATTTGTCATCATTTATGTAATATCTCAAACAATAATTCAACAAAAATTTCTGAGATTCAGCATAAAATTCAGTTTTTAGTTTTGCTTTCAAAATTATTGAAATAATATTTTGTTCCGGCATATAAATACATTTCAAAAATTATGAAGTCTAAATTTAATGCAGTAAGGTATCATATTCTGAGAAATATTCTGGACACACCAAATTTTAAATAAATGAATGAATGTTTCTGTTTTCAACTATCAACTAAGACTTATTTATGAAGTTTTGAATGTTAAAAATTTAGAAAAACTCAACATTTTCATAATCTTAGTCCAATTAATCTTGAGAAACCTGCGCGCTGATTGGCATATTTTCTTTGAAACGATCGATGGAAAATCTAAAATTATCCTTTTTTTATTGAATAGTGATATTCAAATTTTCATAAATCAGTCAGTTTAAGTGATTGATTTTGTTGATTGGAAATTAACTCTTTTTATTTAAAATATTAGCGTTTCTAGAACATTTTGTTATTCGTAATTTCCACAGCAGAAGCTTAATGTAAAATCAGAAATTTGTTATTTATTACAGCATTTATTAAATCAAGTTACATAAAATATAATCATTTTCCATTTTAGCAGATCTGTGACTTACTAAAGGTTTACAAATTAGCTGCGTGGCCCTGATTTGAATGGATATCCTGTTCATATTAAACAAAACTTGTCTTAAAATATAACTGATTTATTGGATTAATAATATAGAGAGTATAAAAGATCATAAAATAATTTTTCTTGAATTTATTTTTTAGAAAAAATAATATTTCATATTTGTTTCATTTCCTACAGACACGTGCCGAAAATTATATTTTTGCAGATTTCATTTCCAAAAAGATTTAATTTATTTTTAGTTGGAGCTTTAATCAATGTGATGGCAACACTTTGAAAAAAGCTAATTTTTTCCCATGAATACGAAACGTGCTCGAGCAGCTTAAATTTCATTTTTATTTTGTACGAAAAAAAATTGTTGAAAAATACATTTAAAATATTTATTTACAGATTCATTAAAAATAGAAATTTAATTTTAAGGTTAAAACGTTGGTATCATTTAAAAGATAAATTTTTGATCTTTAACTTTATGTAAAAATCTTTTTTGTTCGGTAATATTTTCAGAAGTTATAGCAGAAACACTCCAAAATTTTGCTTAATTTTGAAATAAATAAAATTCTAATTAAAAATTCGAAAAAATAACCCCCAAGTGCACATTCCCGGCCTCCACGGTATACACGTGCCAAATTTGGTAGCTGTAGGTTGAATGGTCGGGCATGTAGAGCGCCAACACACACACACATTGAGCTTTATCATAAGTACTACATAGAACAAACACATCAAAAGTAAACATAACATTTCAATAGTTGCCAAAAACAAAAGAGAGAAAAATGCAATTAATAAGCAGACGATATTTAGAAAAGTACAGATATTTAGACTGGAAAATGAAATTATCTGAAATTAACCACACGCGCAGACGATATTTACAAAAGTAAAAATATTCAAACCTGAAAAGGAAAATATATGAGTTATTTCATCAATAAATGCCATAGGTTTGTTTATATCTTCATTATTTTATGAGTCATTAAACATCAAAATGGGTCCGGGACTAAATAAACACCCTGTATAGAGAGTGTAAAAGATCATAAAATAATTTTTCTTGAATTTATTTTTTAGAAAAAATAATATTTCATATTTGTTTCATTTCCTACAAACACGTGCCGAAAATTATATTTTTGCAGATTTCATTTCCAAAAAGATTTAATTTATTTTTAATTGGAGCTTTAATCAATGTGATGGCAACACTTTGAAAAAAGCTAATTTTTTCCCATGAATGCGAAACGTGCTTAATTTTAATTTTTATTTTTTACGAAAAAAATCTTTGAAAAACATAGTTAAAATATTTATTTAAAAATTCATTAAAAATAGAAATTTAATTTTAAGATTAAAACATTAGTATCATTTAAAAGATAAATTTATGATCTTTAACTTCATGTAAAAATCTTTTTTGTGCAGTAATATTTTCGGAAGGTATAGCAGAAACAGGCCAAAATTTCGCTTAATTTTTAAATAAATAAAATTCTAGTAAAAAATTCGAAAAAATAACCGCCAGGTGCACATTCCCGGCCTCCAAGGTATACACATGCCAAATTTGGTAGCTGTAGGTCGATTGGTCGGGCCTGTAGAGCGCCAACATACACACACACACACACATTGAGCTTTATTATAAGTATATAGATAGATCGATATTTGCAAGGTAACAAAAATAATGTGAGATTAATATTGTGTGAAACAGCTGTAATTGAGGTTGGGGATTCTACTGATATTTTATTTTGAGTTATTTTTCTGAAATGGAGGATGGCTGAGCCGGAGGCGATCATTTTTAATATATTTAGAGATCATGTTCATGAAATAAAAGTTAGTGGAATTATCAAGTGGTAGAGAGAACAGGTGGTTCTGTCATTGTTCTTTTCCATTGGAGGATGAGCACTGAAGTAGTGTTTTTGTGATTTTTCTCGAAGATAGAGAACGACGTGGAACAATTTCTTATTTTATCAAGTGCCATGAGCCTTCACAGGAACTCAAATTCATCGACCAGTGGTTGGGGTTGAAGGAAAAATTCTTTCATTTTCCTTATTGTTTTATATGTGTAGATATTTAAAGGAAAAAACTGGCGAAATCGGTCTAGTAGTTGGTTCTGGGACTCTGTGAAAGTTTTGATTTCATGATATCACTCAAAAATAGGAGGTAGAGGATTGGTGACTATCTGTAATTTCTAATTGTCTTTCACCTCTACTAATAACGAAGATATTAAACGCTCCACTTGCGGACCGTTTGACCTAGAGTTACCAAACTTGGTACATATATATTGTTGAGTGCGGGAAATGTGCGTCTAGGAGCGATTTTCCTTGAAATTTTTATTAGAATTTTGATTAAATAAAAATTAAATAAGATTTTAGCATTTTTCCGCGATGACGTTCGAGAATATTACAGCAGATGCATAAAAAATGTGTTCACACATTTTAAAATTAAAAAAAAAGAAAGAAAGGAAAAAAGAAGAAGATTATTTTAGTATATGAATTTTTCAGCTGTATACTATTTTTTTTTTATTTTTTATTAATTTTAAAATAATATTTTAAGTATACTTTAGAACAACAGTTTTTCATTGTTGAAGTGAAACTCATATAGTTTTCATTATATTACTAAAATTCCTTTTAACTTTTAATCCATTGTTAATGATCAAGATTTGAAGATTCAGCCATTTATTTTATAGCTAGTAGGTTTCAGTATAAGACAACCCTTAAATAAAATGTTTGTTACTTTGCCATACTTACAATTTAGATTTAATTTCAGTACAAAGTTACGGTGAAAAAATTTGAAAGTGCACCCATTTTTAAATAATGCTGTGATATAGATGAATATATAAAGGTATATATTCAACAAGAGAAATACATATCGCTATGAACAGAAAGATATAAAACTTCTAAATAATATGACTGATATACCTATCAAAATTTGAAATTATAAAACAAAAATTTAACTACTCAAAATATTTAATTGAAATATTTAGCAATTTTTGATTTCTGCGAAACAGCTGGTCGCAAAAGGCAGCTAGTATGAAATAAATTTGGCGAAATAGGCAGAATGATTAAGATTTGGTACGCTGTAGAGGATCTTTCTCTTAGAGAATGTACAGTGAAGTTGTGGTTTTGAGATTTCTCTCAAAAACGAGGGCTGTTGACTGGCAGGTGATCATTGATAATCATACATCTAGAGTTCACGGATTTCCATATGGGGTAAAAACTTGTAAAATCATTTAAATGGTTTGGACTGAAGATTTTTTTTTCCTTCCATAGAGAATGTACAATGAAGTAGTGCTTGAAAATAAACAGAGGCGTAGAGAAAATGATTACTGATGACATAACTAGAGGCCATGGGCTTTCATATAAAAGAAAAATTGGCAAAATCGAACCAATCTTTGATGTTTTGAGAGTCTAGTTTGTTTTCCTTTAATTTTTAAATATATACAAATCTATCTGTTTGTATGTGAACGGATTACTCAAAAGCGCGCAGAGATAGATGGAATGAATTTGGGTGTGTTATCTTTATTCTAAAACTAGCCGCCTTTGGTGACCAGCCGGTTCGCCAATATTACCGCTCGCTACAATTTTCAATTAAATATTTTAAGTAACTGGTCTCTTAATAGATTCTTAAACAAAACAATTTTAATCTTCGCATTTTGATAGTCATACCAAACTTTAAATTAAAGTGAAAATGATGAAATTGCAATTAATATAAAGATATTTTTTAATAAAACCAAGCGTTTTATTTTATTTATCATCTTTATTGCTATTTATTTATTACAATTATTATTGAATATGAGTATTGCAAATAGAATCGCTCGGTATTTAAGTCTTATGTGAACTACAAAATATTTTTCATAATTTATGTAATATCTAAAACAATAATTCAACAAAAATTTCTCAGATTCAGCATAAAATTCAGTTTTTACTTTTGCTTTCAAAAAGATTGAAATGAAATCAATAATATTTTGTTCCGGCCTATAAATATATTTCAAAAATTATGAAGTCTAAATTTAATGCAGTAAGGTATCATATTCTCAGAAATATTCGGGACACACCAAATTTTAAATAAATAAATGAATGTTTCTATTTTCCACGATCAACTAAGACTTATTTATGAAGTTTTGAATGTTAAAAATTTAGAAAAGCTCAACGTTTTCATAATCTTAGTCCAATTAATCTTGAGAAACCTGCGCGCTGATTGGCGTATTTTCTTTGAAACGATCGATGGAAAATCTAAAATTATCTTTTTTTATAGAAGAGTAATATTCAAATTTTCATTAATCAGTCAGTTTAAGTGATTGATTTAGTTGATTGGAAATTAACTCTTTTTAATTAAAATATTTGTGTTTCAAGAACATTTTGTTAATCGTGATTTCCACAGCAGAAGCTTTATGTAAAATCAAATTCGTTATTTATTAGAGCATTTATTGAATTAAGTTACATAAAATATAATCATTTTTCTATTTAAACCAATTTAGTAAATCTGTTTTGTTCGTGCGTCAACAAAAATAGAATACAGACAAACTTATTATGAAACTAAATCTTATTACATTGTAGATAATATTATCAAATTTACATCAACTTATTTTCATTCAAAATTGTGGAATCGTTTTTAAACAACAAATTAAAAGTTCCAAAAATATCACTGTTGCCAATCTGAATTTCACAGCTATTTACAAAATAAAATTTATAATTATTAAAATTATCGTTTGCTACTTTTAAATAAAATATTTACGATTTATGTCGCAAGAGATCTGTGTCTTACTAAAGGTTTACAAATTAGCTGTGTGGCCCTGATTTGAATGGATATCCTGTTGATATTAAACAAATCTTGCCTTAAAATAAAACTGATTTATTGGATTAATAATATAGAGAGTGTAAAAGATCATAAAAGAATTTTTCTTGAATTTATTTTTTAGAAAAAATAATATTTCATATTTGTTTCATTTCCTACAGACACGTGACGAAAATTATATTTTTGCAGATTTCATTTCCAAAAAGATTTAATTTATTTTTAATTGGTGCTTTAATCAATGTGATGGCAACACTTTGAAAAAAGCTATTTTTTTCCCAGGAATGCGAAACGTTTATTTTTATTTTGTACGAAAGAAAGTGTTGAAAAATAGAGTAAAAATATTTATTTAAAAATTCATTAAAAACAGAAATTTAATTTTAAGATTAAAACATTGGTACCATTTAAAAGATAAATTTTTGATCTTTAACTTGATGTAAAAATCTTTTTTGTGCGGTAATATTTTCGGAAGTTTTAGCAGAAACACGCCAAAATTTCGCTTAATTTTTAAATAAGTAAAATTCTAATTAAAAATTCGAAAAAATAACCCCCAGGTGCACATTCCCGACCTCCAAGGTATACACGTGCCAAATTTGGTAGCTGTAGGTTGAATGGTCTGGCCTGTAGAGCGCCAACACACACACACACACACACACACATTGAGCTTTATTATAAGTATAGATATAGACTATAGATATGGATCAAATTTTGGGCAAAATCCATCAATGAAATGTGCTTACGATGGAAGAGCTTGATGGTTGAAAATTAGTGTATGATTTTTAAATAAACATTAAATTCAATACCTAAGTTTTAAATATGGTTAAATCTTATCTTAGCTCTTGCAGTGAAGCTTTCCAGGTTCGAAACCCGATTCCACATAAGCACCACTGCGTGCATAGAAAATCAAGAACAAATGTCCTCTTACTGGTTTGTAATTATTATTCGATTGTTATATTCAGATGTCATCTGTCCAAATTTCATAATCACCAGGTTTTCCGTAAAATAGCCCTTGTGTTACTTCAAAGCAGCATATTTATAAAACTAAACTTATCTAAATTTTGCACCTAATCTTCCTACTGATAGATTCTATTTCTATTTGTTCATTCAGGGCTGACTAAATGTCGGTTGGTCAATCAATTAGCTAATTCAGTTATGCATTAAATGAATTCCATTGGATAATCGAACCATCTACTCTCAACAGGGCGCTGATCCAAAGGGCGACAAAGAATGTATTCGAAATTATTTAAATTGTAATTAAAGTGAATTTTAATTTTCAAAACATTTTACTTATAAACTCTCCTCCCCCTCTCCATTCTTTTAAATTCAACCAATACCACCACTGGTACTCCGTTCTCATGCATGAAAACGAGGTAACTCAAAAACGGAAAGTCGTAGATAAATGGATTGCAATATGTGATTTTGTTACTAAAATAATAGTTCTTTGTCAAATTTCAATTTTAGTTTTTAATTTTGAATGTGTCCTAAATGCAAATGTTTTTTTCCTATATTGCAACGCATAAAATGTCGGTATGTGTAACTCTGCCTCTTTGCACAAAATTTAAAAATGGAGAAATTATGGTTGTGTTGTCATCCTTTGAACTTATCTATGCCCCAATTTCGGGAGTATTAAAAGTCTAAGTACCTGTGGCGTTCAGCTTAGTTTAGTTATATTAACGTCCCATTGTAAAGCAGCACAAGGGCTATTTTGGGATGGACCTCTTAATTTTGAACAGCGGTCAGATGACAAGGACGACACTTGAGCTGACACCCCCCTCTCCACGCCGTACCACACCAGCGGGAGGACGTTTGGCATGACGGATTTAACATGCACAGACCCCCTTACACGGCGGTTCTTCGGCGGAATCGGGTCTCGAACCTGAAACCCTACTGCTCACACTGTGGCGTTCAGCAGAATACTCCAAGCTTCACAATCTGCTTTTCAGTAAACTTATTCTTTCTCCTTTAGCTTTCAAAAATCATAGAAATTATAGAATTAAATATTATTTGTAACTATTAAAATGGTTTGAATGTTATTGCAATAATAAAACCTATTACTGAAACTACTAAATTAATTTTGAAACATTTTAAAATTTCGGGGGGAAAATTGAACACATAATTGGTATCATTAAAAAGATAATTTTTTAAATATTCCAAAATAATATAAACATTATATTTGTGTCGAGATATTTTTTTAAAGTTATTATGAAGAAATAGCAAATTTTCCGATCTTCTGAAATATATTTGTGCGAAATTTAATAGTTATAAGTAAAACGGTCTGGCTTGTAGTGCACTGACACATATACTCGCACACACGTTTGAACTTCTTTATTAGTAACAATTTTTTATTTTATTTTTGGATTTAATTTTTTAAAAATTATTTATTTATCTGATTCCCCCAGATTTCGCCTTCTTTCCATTAAGCCTTCCGGTTCTATAGAGTAGCGATTGACTCCGGAAAAACTGCTCATTTTTATTTTAATGCAAAATTACAAAATAGGTTTTCACATCAGTGCCTGTGCAGCACTTATGAAAAATTTAACTGATGCGTTAACTGTCGCAGTTTTTTTTTTTTTAAGTTCTCTTCAAAACTTTCTCGCATACTTTCTAATAAAAGTAAATTTTTATTTTAAAAATGCGTTTTCTAAACATAATGAAACCAGGATATGACACAGAACAACACTTGTAGTCACAAAATCACATACCAAATTTGATATATTTAAGTCATTGCACTTATGAGCTATCACATTTACATGCTTCTGAAAGTACAGCCCGACAGACGGTCAACACTTTATTGGATTTGGTCCAAAATTTGATAAGTGTTTACAATATAAGTTTAAATCATTGTATCGAATTTTACTCATCTAGCTCTTTTTGTTTCGTTCGCCATGATAACTTATTTTCGAACAGCCCGACAAACAGACTTTCTCTGAATAGATTTTGTTTAAATTTCGAAAGAAATCTTCAAATTTGGCATAAATATCATATACCAAATTTCATCTGTCTAGTTCAAAGAGTTTTTGTGTTATTTTAGTCTCAGATAGACATACATTTTCCAAACATGCATTTTTCGAACTAGAGAAATCTAAAACGTGGAGATTCGTTAAAATCTGGAGTTCGAATTTCTTTGACGATTACGAGAAAGTAAAAAATAAAACGGACGGAATTCACCATTTTCATTACCGTTGAGTCATTCTACGCTCCACTCTCTGCCTTGTGAGCATTTTAAAAGAGAACATAATTTATAAACGAAGTATTGAAACACATGTGGCCGGAAAGGCTTTCGAAACGTCAACATTCGAAAAATTGTGCGCAAGCCGGTGGATGTAAATAGCAGCTGATGCTTTTATGTTTACTTTTGTTCTGCGCGTGCTAAATGTGCGCTTGCGCACTGCTCTCTCTCTCTTGGAACAGCGATCAATATGCTGGGAACACATGAAGCCTTCTGGTCGGCAGAGCGTCTGTGGCTACATTTTTTTCTTTCAGGTTACAACCATGGTGAGTTATGTCTTTTTTAATGCCATGATTATTTGTTGTTTGAAATAGGAATCTGAATACTTCGTGTTTTGTTACTGAAATGTTTTGTCATTCCATTTAATTGCTTTATTAGATGTAGGCATGTTTCGTGATTCAATTTTTGTTCTATTTTTTTGAAAACAGTTGCGTATCGTCGTAATAAACATGTATGTTTTTATGATGCAGATTGGAGGTAGGAAGTGTTTTTAATGATAAAATAAGTGTTTTGAAACGATGTAATTTTAACACTTTAAAAGATAAAAGGAGATGAGTTAAAATTTTCTTTAGCCGTACTTCTTTTCTTTTTTTTTTTATTTATCTTTGTAATTTATAGCTCATTTTCAAAATCATTTTCATGTCTCTCTTTTAGGATATTATATTTTTACCTTATAAGTAAAATTACAGATTTTTCTTTCTTACTGAAATTTTTATTTATTTTATAGCTTTAAATGTAAAATAAATTTCTTCATTTTCTATTTTATCGTGAAATTATCTTTTTATGGCTCTTCTAACAATAAAAGCGAATGCATATCTCCTTGGCGTTTTACAGAACAGATGGTTGGATCTTGACCATCTAAATCTGGCACAGATATATAGTGAGAGATAGGAGCAGGCACTTCGCAGCGAGAGTTTTTTTTTTTTAAAATTTCAATTAATTAAATTGATACAAATTTTTTTTTACGCTTCCTATCGGTAATTTCAAGAAATATTATCACATAAACATTATATTTATATTAGAATAAAATTAGAAAATTTTTATTTTTGATAATTTGCTGCGCAATTTCCCCCCTGAATTTTGACATGTTTTAAAAATATTTTTATGAAACATTGGTTAAAATATTTTCATTTTTCACAGAAATATAAAACCGTTTTGATTTGTATTTTTTCTTCGATTGCTAATGATTAAAAATTCTGTTTATTTTCATGTTCTTGGACTGTTTTGTTATAAATATTTACTTTCTTATTTTCTTTCACCAGAAGTTTATTGTGGAATTTATCGATAATGCCGTTTGAAATATTAAATAATACATTATTACAATGTTTAAATCCATTAACATGCTGTTAGACAAATTCGTATAATGCAAATAAAATGCCCTGTATCAGTTTCAACAATGGTAAATGACACAGACATATACGATTTGACTCTACTCTACTAAACAAATTCATCTAGGTAAGTAGTAGAACAGGTATAAAATAATTAAAATAATGCTACTTAACTTTCTATCTGAGGTTGAAGTATAAAAGCACTTTTATAAATATGTGAATTATAAAAATACTTTTATATTTGACTCATCAATGAATTATGAACCAAATATAAAAGAATTTATTGAAATCCAGCATTAAAAATATCCTAAACAAACCAGCTATCAAAAGCGAGTTGTTAACAATGAAGGAATAATGCTGTTCTGTCCTAATTATAGCTGTAAAAGAATGGCTGTTCGTTTGATTATAAGGCCTTTATTTTTGCTTTAAATTTTAATTAATTGAAATCAAGCATTACGAATGTTCTAGGGAAACCAGCTAGCTGTCAAAAGCGAATTTTTAATAATGAAGGAATAATACTCTTTTGTTCTAGTTATGGTTGGAAAAGAATGATTGTTGGTCTAAGTCCTTTATTTTTGCTTTTTTTAATTTTTGCTTTTGCTAATTTGCTTTTTGCTAAATTTTAATCAAATTTCTTAACGCAACAAAAAGTTTATCAGAATTATGTATTCAGGGCTAGATTTAGGCATTTTGATCAATAAACCAATCAATTTCAAATTTCAAATTTTTTTAAAATTTAATAAACAGATTAAAAGTTTAATTTATATTTACAAATGAATTTAAATTAAGAATTTAATTTTAATTTATTATGATGACTTCTAGGCAACACGCTCCTGGACTCGCTATTATTTAGACGCTCCTTATTTATAAATATGAATGAATGTATTGGAAGAGATAGGAACCTGACCAATTGCATATGACAAAATATTAATGTTACCTTAATATTTTAAAATTAATCGAATATCTGTTCCTTGCAACTTGTTTATATGACAATTAAGCGACTGAATTTTTTTTAAATGACAAAATTGCTGCCCTCCTTAGTCAATCGGCCTTAGGGTACCTGTTTAAATTGCATTGTTGAAAAATAACCACTGAACATATCATCCTCTGTTATGAGCTATCTTGATTATTAGCATTTAAAACCGCCAAATATATTAAATCGTTTTTCGTATTTCAGTTGTGTTACTGCTGCAATAAATAATGAAGTTTAAAAATTTTTAGCAGTTACTTTTCGCTTCTGAATTTTGTATTGATTAGAAATATGATTATATTTAATATTTAATTATTATTTTTTTCTGTGAAAACTAATTTAAAATTTTTGAGCGGATTAAAGAAAAAAGTCCTTTATTATCAAATGAAATAACAAAAATAAATAAATAAATAAATAAATAAAAAATCAAGAAGTATTTGACAATTGCGTTTGGAAAATATTTACACAGAACCAATTTAGCATAAATAATGAATAAATAATGGGTAATCCTCTGTTTTCTTAGTGAGCTTTGAATTAATTTCGTCAGGTTGTCTGCTGTGCCTCCACGAAGAAAGAAAGCCCTAAAACAAATAGTTCATTTTAGATGATCAGATTTGCAAATAATATAAGCTAAATCTACTCAGCTGCTATAAGCTAAATCTTAAAGTGATTCCAACATGTTCTATTAAATTTATTCTAATTTATGATGATATTATTGATTTGGTAGACAGAAACAACATATTTGTCATTTTTATAAAATTCATATTGGTATTATTCCATTCCCTGGCTAAAATTTAAGTTAACGAAATTCTGTCTTTCTTTTTTTTTCTTTTGCCTCAAGATTTTGCCGACAAAAGTCATCTAGACACCTTTGTTCAAACACCGAAGTATTTTACATTCGTTAACGTTAATCTTCTGGAAATCAAGCCTTATATATTCTCATAATAATAATAACACTAGATTTGAATGTAGGTTTTATATGATTGGTATGACGCCTAGATATATGGCTTGAATCGATATACACGCTTGGGAAGGAAAAAAAAATTAATTATTTCGAAGTAATAATTTTCATAAGGAGAGTTTTGATTAATTAAATAATTTTTTTCAAGGAATACTGTTGACTACAATGGTGTTAGTAGTAAAGGGAAAACTGAATAGATAAAGAATTTGGAAAGAAGATCCATTGCGAATGCCAAAAAGAATATTTTTTTTTAAATATTTACTAATTAGAAGTTTGCATAAATGATTGCGTCGAGAATATGGCGGTGCGTTTTGAAGAAAAAACAATTTAGAGAAATTAAGACTGACGTAAGTAGTGTGCTTCAAAGGTGACATAATACCTAGGACGATGATGCAAGCAGATAAAAATTACATTTTTTCAACAATATTGTTTATCCAATCTTGGTTTTTAATGCATTTCATAAGAAATGTACGTGATGCATTATTATTGGTCTGCAGTGGCTGAATTATAGCCCGTGCAGTTTTTTTAATATTGTGTATTAATTTATTTTTGTGTATTAATTTATTTTATTAGTTGTCATGTTTTTTTAAGTTGCTAACATAATTTAATTCTTTTGTAAGAGAGAATTCTGTTTCTAACTGGAATTCTTGGTAATATTCTGTTGTGTAGCAAATGTTAAAATAAATGCGATTTAAACTTTCAAGTTTTAATTTATATTCGGTATGTTAAACGAACTTTATGTAACATCTACGACTATCATGAAAAAGTTGCAGATGATGTGCTGGGAACCCGGATCTGTAAATAAATAAAATGCCGAGCAAAGATATAAATGAAAGTGGAGTTACTTTGCACAAGGTGAATATTAACATACCTCCATTTTGGACTGACAAACCATAAATTGGGTTTTATCAAATAAAGCTCAATTTTAAGATGAGCGGTATTACTGCCAAATAAAATTAAATATTTATTTTCTCAATTGATCCACAATTTGTAGAAAATACTTTCGATCTTATTAGCAGTGATAGTCAAACTAAATATTCTGATTCTTAAATTCATTTAAGAAAGATGAAAATACTAGAATTTGAAGGTTAATTACTGAAACAGAATTAAATAATTAAAAACCTAATGAGTTGTTTCAGAAATTAAGATCTATTCCTTCTTCAAATGTTTTTGAATATTTTATTAAATAATTATGGTTTGGAAAATCACCAAAGTCTATCAAAATATTTTAATAATCAATAAAAAATATTTCGATAGTATAGCAATTATGGCTGATTAAATTAATGATAATAGCCATAAAACCGAAATTTGCAGTAAAAGTAATATAAACAATTCTTATAACAAAATTTTGGATGGCATTAAAAATCTAGATTAACAAATTACTGAATTATGTGTTCGTATTGAGGCAAGAACTAGAATACGGAATAGTTATTCATTTCGTAATTCATCACGAAATAATAGACAAGAAGTTTAAATCCAAATCAAGACAGTTTTTTTTTTTTTCACTTTCGATTATGTGTTAAATTTCTTAAGGAGAAATGTTTATCCTTGCAGTTGGATTCAGAAACCACAAGATAATCAGGAAAACTCAAATCTGTTGAAGGATTCAGAAGCCACAAGATAATCAGAAAAACTCAAATCAGAAATAAATTCTAGATTGTCGAAAATTTCGTTTATTTGTCCCTGACCGAAAATGAAATTTGCGTTTTCTCGTAGACAGTATAATGATTTCTAAAATAATTATAACATAATTCTAGCTACTTTTCAAAAAAATAAAATAAAAATTAAGTGCTTAAAATGTAAAATGTATGTTGCTGATGATACAGAAATTTCAGCTTCTGAAATCAATATGCTAAACCTCGAATTGGCACAATGCTATAACTTCGGTTTCCATACTTAATTGCTGACGTCGCAAAAAGTATTTTAGGAATTCTATTTCTCTTCTCAAATTTCATTTACCCATTTCGATCAATCGTTAAGTGAATGACAGTACAATGTGCAATGTGTTGTTTTAAGTGGTAGCATTGCCAGCACATCGAAAAATCAATAAAAATTTCTAATTTACTTTCAGAATATCCCGAAATTCCTAAGCCTAATTTTTCCCTATGCAAATAAAGCGTAATGTAAAGCACTTTATTGAAACAAATGCTTAATCTATTCATGCCGGGGCATAACATCTCGAAATAAAACGATTAGCGATAGCTAAAGAGTTTAAGTGTATATGCATTAACATAAAATTTTTACAATGATATTATTCATTCATCAAATTCACAATATTTAAGTTCTTTGTATGTTATTCGAAGAAAGGATGAATCTTTTCAACCATGCTAGGATTTCTTATGCTTAATGCTCTCATGATTCTTGATCGATTATTGCATTCTTAATTTAAAAGATTCCCATTAAATATTAAATTACTCTAAGATCTTCTCTAAAATTGATTTATTTAAAACATATTTCCAAATTCCCATTTAAGAAGAACAAACATAAAACAACTATCATAACACTTTTTGGTTTGTATGAATTTAATGTGATGTGTTTTGACGTTAAAAAAAATGTTTCTACATTATTCCAACAGCTTATCCTCTCACTAAAAAAATTCTCAGAAGATAGGATTTTGTTTTCTTGCTTAGATGATATAATTATAGTATCCAACTATTATGCAGAGTATGGCATTCATCTTAAATTAGTTCTAAATGTATGATTTTAAATTAGCTTGGGTATTTTGGGTTTATGAATAAATGTTTGAAAATCTGTATTCGCTTTCAAAAAATCGATGTTTTGGGATGCCTAATTAAACCCCAAGGCTCTCAGCCTCTACCAAAAAGAGTTCAGTTACAGATCAACAGTTGCAAATTGCTCGAAAATAGTCAAGAATTTAGAACCTTCCTCGTAATTCTTAATTTGTATCGTCGTCTTCAAAAAGACACTGCACAGAACCAAGCATTGTAACAAGATTATTTTAAAGGTGCATAAAAAAGATAAAAGAAAAAATTCCAATGAACTGTAAATGCTGAAAAACAATTAGAAAAATGTGAAAATAACCTCGTAGAAATAGTATCGTTTTTCTTCCACAATTCTGAATTACCTTCGTCATTATTTACAAATATTTCAGATACAACAATAGATTCACTGCTAACTCAGTATGGAAGCCAACTGTGATTTATTTTGAAAAGAGTTAAACGAAACAACAAAATTATTGCACTTTTGAGAGCGATTATACATATATCTTTCCCTTAAACACCCCAAGCAATATTTTCGAGGAAGGACATTTACAATTTATACAAACTATAAATACTTTATCTTTTCTCAGAAACAAAAAGCAACATTTCAAAAGTTCTTAAACTTAATTATATGTCAAAATTTTCAAATTATGTATTTTACAACATATATAAGATGAAAATAATATTGCAGTCGATATATTATCCTGGGTTAATGAAATTCCATCAGTAGATTATAAACAATAGCGAAAGAGCAGACTCAAAGAATTAAAAAGTTGATAAACTATTACTTCCTTTAATTTTAAAAATGGTTTCAAAAATTTTAAAGTGTTTATAAGTGTCTGCATTAAGTGTTTACAAAAGTTCTATGTTTCAGAAGGTGACCTTTTCATTCATTACTACAATTCTTAAATATTTTCATTAAGTCTTAAAATACTTCAGTATATTCAATACTAGAGGAATCATATAATTATGAAATAAGTCTAAAAATATTTCAATACATTTATTAGTGAAGGTAATGAGGTTATATGATAGTATAATGAATGGCTTTCAAATGCCTAAATTGTATTTAATGTTTTCCTAAGTGTAATATTTAAGGTGTTATTAAATGAACATCGATACATTATTTCTGTTCATCCAAATTTCGAATTTTCCAGCTACATAATCATTTTAATGAAATGTAGAGACAAAAATGCTATTAATGTTGTTATGTCTGAAGGAGGCCATACAATAGAACTGTGGTGACACTTTATAAGCCAGATAACAACTACGAGACATGAGAAATTTCT
>JAPMOR010074050.1:0-23020 GCA_026543865.1 Argiope aurantia | reverse complement strand
ATTCTGGTGTCAAACAATCCACACTTGTTGCTGCGAATGGGTCTGTTCACTGGGATGAGGGCCATATCTTCCAGATATTTATTATAGAATAATGCATGCTGATCAAAGCTGATGTCTGTAGCCTTGTGCATCCTTGCTACATAGTGGTGATTTGAATACTTAAAAACCACAATAATCATTACTTCACACTAATCTTTGTTAATTCCAGTAATCCTTATAGAAGATGATCTGTAACGTCCTTTTAAGCCCTTCAAATTGTAAAAGGAATCTCGTATACCCAGAAAAATAACGTGTACCTTTAGTAATGTTGATTTTTTTTTTGAGACAGGTTACAGAGCCCCTAACAGCGGAATAAGGACATTGATAATAAATAAATAAATAAATAATAACAAGAAATAAAGGAGATGGGTCAAAAAAGTCCAATTAGGAAAATACAGCTTTAGCATAATAAAAGCGCTTAATAAAAATCGCAAATATTTCTAACAAGAATTTTTTGGCCCATCTCCTTTATTTTTTGTCTTATACGACTTGTTATACGAGATGTCGTTTCGAATTTAAAGGCCTTAAAAAGACTTTACCGATCACCCTGTTTATAAATAAGCAAGAGTGAAACAGGTATTTATTATCTGCAAAAAGCTGATATAATGAATTTTTATGCCCTAAACCATTTACTACATTTCTAAATAATGATGAAATAAATATGAGTACATTATTTTTATTATATATCGAATATAAACCTTTGTGTTATTGGCTTTTTTTAATGAATAGTACTTAAAACGTAAATGAATATTTTGGTAATAAATAAAAGTTGAAACAAAATTTCATAACTAAAGTATCTTATCTTTTAATTTCATTTTAACTGATACACTTTGTATTGTAATACTTACCTTTATGTTTGGAAAATATGACATTTTTATATCGCATAGTTTCTATAAGCATATGTAAATTATTTCTACTATTTTTTTAACAGGAAACTCTTCGTTTGTATCCGTCAGTTCCAATTATAGGAAGAGAATGCAATGAATCTTTTCAAG
The DNA here is from genome assembly GCA_026543865.1 of Argiope aurantia. NCBI lineage: Eukaryota > Metazoa > Arthropoda > Arachnida > Araneae > Araneidae > Argiope > Argiope aurantia. The sequence continues at coordinate 21,986 of JAPMOR010074050.1, read as the reverse complement.
TTGGTGAGTCATTTCGTGCAATGAATTTTGCAAACAAAGCATTTTTATGAATTTTATAACTAAGTGTCAGAAATTTGAAATATCTTTTCTTATGGTCGTTAATATTACTTTTGTAAAAATTAGAATTTCATTTATTTGTTTTCAATTATTTTCCGTTTTTAGTAAGTTATCATCTTAGTATTTTTATTTAGTAAATTCTGACTTCATCTGCGAATTACTGATTAAATGCAATTAAAGATAATTTTAAAAACGTTTATAATTAGCAAAACCTTTAAATAAAAGCAAAAGTTGCAGTAATTTATGGTAAATCTTTCTTAGGAATCAAAAAGATAAAACTGCTAGTATATTTTAAAACGCTCTACCGGTATTAAAAGGCGACAGCGGAAATATCTTGACTCAGTTTTGTGTGTGAGATGTAATCTTTTAAATATTAATGTTAGCTCATAATATTAATTGTTTTCTTTTTTGACATAACAGTAAGCACAATAAACTGAATATATTTCTATTTGTGCGACTTAGCTTTTACATCTATTTGATTAATTCTTTTAGAACATATGTGCATTTTTTTTGTATTCTTTACGATTTTGAAAATGGAATTAACGTCGTTCTATTTAATCAGTCTACCGATATGTTATTATTTTCAGTAAACTTCCAAATTATGAGAACTTTTTAATAAAATAAAGCTTGATTCCCGTTTTTGTGAACTACATTTATTATCCATTGGTCATTATATATATATATTTTTGAGATGGTTCTTTCACTTAAATAAACAATAAAGCTAATGGATATTTAAAATTCTCCATAGTGGGTAAATGAATACTTGGTTTATGGAAAACTAAAATACAATGAAAAATTCCCAGTGCAAAATTCAGAAATGTGTATGGTGAAATTATAAAAAAATTTCCACTTAATCGACTTAGAATTTACATTTTGGGTAAGGTGGAATGTGAGTAGATTATGCTTTTCAATTACATTAGATATAAATATTAAAATCTTAAAAACGATTTTTAGATTGTTTGCATTTATGAAAATTGTTTTTAAAATTTTATTAGAAGGTATATTTAGAAGTTTCACAGTTTTTTTTAAAAAAATACTTTACTTTTTGTTCCTGTTACGTGGATGAGTCCCTAATCCGAACCAAATAAAAGAAAAGGATGTTAATACTATCACAATTAAAATTTTTCCGAATTTATAAACTGTCTAATTGTTTTATTTAACGCTAATGAGAGGGAAATTGTCAGTGTATGAAATGTGCATCGATTTTTGATTAATTGCATATCATGAAAATTAATTTATCTTAATTGCTTACAGATTATCTTTACTCCTTTTAAAAATTTCTGAATGAAAATATTTAACGATAACTTTGACTGAGATTTTTATAATTCTAAGTTTGAATTTCTAGATTCGTTTTTCAGATTTGTCTGAATTTAGCAACGAACTATGGAAAATACTTTATGCAGGAGTCATAGAAATACAGAATTTTCTTTATGATGTTACCAAAATGAAAAATTATGTAAATATCTTTTAAATTTTTCAGATTTGTCTGAATTTAGTGACGAAATATGGCAACGAAATTTGAGCTAAAAAGTTTGCAAAACAATTACTAACGATTTCTTAATTTATTTGTTACTGGAACTGTTTGAAATGCTGGGATTCTATAGAATATCTAGGTATTTTATAGAATGCCGGATATTTATAGGCATATATTGAAATGTAAGTATTGAATGTAATGTTATATTGAAATGTAAGAAATATTATATACTACATTCGGCATTGTATATAATATTTAGAAATTCTATAGAAGGACAAATATTTAGGCGAAGTATGAAAAGCTATGATAAGGCTATTATTTAAAAGGTTTATTAGTTATGAAACACAAGAATGCATAAAATACCCATTCGAGCATTTTTACTAGCATAGCATTAGAAAATGATGAAATTTTTCGACAACACTTTCTACATGCATTCATTTTCACTAATTATTTTAGATACTAATTGGCAGAAACGGAAATGTCTTAGCTAAAAATGTCATCCTCACGTTTGTTTAATCTACCTTCAACTATATCATTCATATTTTTTAATCAGACCCTTTTTAACTTATTCGGCAAAGCATTTCATGTTTGACTAGTTTTTTTTATTTAGCATAATATAGAATATCTAGGAAATGTGAATGTGAACTCAAATGTTTGATAGACCATACATTGCTGATTAGTTTTCTGCTTTCTACAAAATACCTAGGTATTCTATAGATTGCCGGCTTTCATACATAAGAGGCAAAATATCTAAATGGTGTTTTTGCGATTTTTTTTTTTGTTAGATTCTTGCGTCATAACGTTCCCTTAATTCTACCTCTTCTATTCCAGCGGGTCACATGGTTCACAGAGGCAGTATATGTATCATTCTGCCCATGGAATTGCATCAAGATCCGGAGTCCTTTCCCGAGCCGGAGAAGTTTAATCCGGAGCGATTTTTTGCAGAGAACAGTGCGGGAAGACATCCGTACTCCTACGTTCCATTCTCGGCAGGTCCGAGAAACTGCATAGGTGCGGGCATTTTTAAGAGATTCCTCAAAAGCCGCAAGGCAACTCAAATATGAATATTACTCATATATTGTTCTTTAGAGCAGCGTGTGTATGGGGGGGGTGGGAAATCAGATGTTTTGCCGGCTTAGTCAGTGTACAATACAAGGCCCTTCTTTTAATAAACTTGTAGCATCAAATCTCAACTAATTATTTTGTCAATTTATTCAACATATTGTAGATTTATTTTAGTAATTTTGTGAAATGATAGATATTTTTATTTATTTATTATGACTCATAATTATCCAGTATCCATGCTTGTACGCAACATTATCTAACTAGACTCATAGCGTTAAATGCTATTCACAAATATTATAATTAAGTGAACATAATATAATTGTGAAGGTAAATATAATTGGTCTATATTGCTCTAGCTAACCTGACCAATTATTTTTTACGAAATGTTGTTATTATCCTAATATTTTATAATCCATATACTTTGTATTTTTTTACAAATTTGTTTGTCCATTAAACGAACAACATTTTGGAACTGACTTGCTTATGGCCTATTCTCCCGCTGGTCCAGCGGCCCTTGGCGGCTGCATAGTTGGAGATCCGCCACTGCTGTAGAGGTCGAAATAAAGGGGAATGCCCTTTTATATTTTATCTTTTTATTTTAATTTCAGGTGTGTAATCATGTAATATCTCATGTTTTAACATAATATAAACTAGCAGTTTTTTACAAACAGCTTGTTTGCTTTTGTAACTTGCTATTAATTAATTAATCCGGAATACTTAACCTTGGTTTTCATTTTTATGTTTGATGAATTTAATTTTCCCCTATATGACTGAAAAATACTAATTTTGTGAAAACTGAAATTTATGCAATGAGTATTATTTTTTATATGCCTCTATTTGCAATAATTTTTTTTAATATTACACACACACACACACACACATACTGTCTAAAAGGAAAGAAACTCGAAATGATAATGATTATGAATTGAAATGAAACATAAAATCTGTTGTTGTTGCTGTTATTTATTGCACTTGCGATAGACAAGCCCATTGACGAAGTCAGCGATTTAAGCCGAGTTAGTGCAGTAGCTTCTGTGGTAGCCCCTGAGTACCCGAGGGAAGAAGTCTGACTTCTTGCTCATATGAAGATGACACGCACACACTCGCTTGCACAACCCCTTTTTGCAGAGGTGGAGGTAGGGGCTCTTTCACATACCTCACAGATGGGGCACAGGGTAAAGAATAACCATCCCCCGAACCAGGACTCAAACCCGGGACCTAGATCACGGGGAAGATGCGCTATCCCTAGGCCAGGACACCGGCAACTTAAAATGAGAAATTAAGAAGCAGGACGAAAAGAAAAATTTCCGTTATGACAGTAGTATAAAAAGAATAAACTTGAAGTTGATGCGAGTGAATATTTCATAAAACAATATCTACTAAAGGGATTTCTTTTTTAAAAAAATCGCTGCATTCAATGCGCTAAAGAAGCATATCATCGATGCGTATTACATTAAATTTCGGGTAGTTGAATATCAGTTTTGAATCGGTTTATTTTATTAGTTAAGGAAAACGGCAATTGCATTAATCATAGAATTAATAGTGAATCAAGATAGTGTAATTAGTCAAACAAAAAAGCAATAGAATGTGGTTAGACTACGGTTGGAGAAACATCCCTTATAGTTTCCATTATTTTTTTAATATATTATTTCGAATTCTGTTTAAAAAAACCTAAAAATATAGGATTATAATTTCATTTTAGTAAAATTTCTTCCATGTGTAACTAATTGAAATCCCATTTACATGTGCTTTCAGATAGGAACATATTTGTAAATTATGATACTCACTGAATTTGTAAATTGAAACATTGCATTGAATATAAATAAATGAAAATGCCGTTGCGTGCAAAATAATAAACATTACATTGCATATAAATACATATTTCCAAATACAGATATATATTTATGTGCCTGTGTAAACAAGCATTGATGAATCCAGGAATTGTAAGTTTAAATATAAAATGAAAAAAAAATTGGCGAAATAGATTCAGTGATTAGAAGTGGGGAATTACTTCTTGATTAGAGAATTTCCTCTTAGCACAAGATACTGTTCGATATTTCCTCGATGTTCTTTTATATTCTCAATGCCAGACAAAATCATGAAGATAACGTAACTTTATTACTTGGAATTCAGAAATATATACATAAAATGTGATAAAAAAAGGAAGATAAAAATTTATAATATGTATTAAGACTGAAATTTTATTCACATGAATATAAAAGACCTTGTCGTGAACCCATTTGACTTAGAGATCCACTGTTTAAGAAGTTGAACTGGGATGAATTGTTTCTAATTGTTCTGAAATGAATAATTTCAGTAATATCTTAATATGCTTATTAATGCTTTTTTTTCCACTTTTTTCTATTTTGTTTCTCTCCTGAAGTTTTATCTGAGAATATTAAAACATTGTATACATTTTCCACCTATTCATGCTTGAATTTCCTTTTCAATTTAGGGCAGAAATTTGCACTGATGGAAGAAAAGACTGTTCTCGCCAACATTCTGAGAAGGTTTCATATCATTTCGTTGGATCCCAGAGACAGAGTTCTTGTGCAACCTAACCTCACCACCAAAAATGTCGCGCCCTTACGACTGCGCTTCGAGAAGAGGTGATTTCCAAAAGTGATGCTTCAAGCGAAAATGAGTTTTAAAAAATAAAACTGTCTTTTAACCCCTACCGCTACAGTGACGAACTATACTCGTCATGAGCTTTTAATGACCGACTGCTCTTTGACGAGCTATTCTCGTCATGCAATTAAAAGTATGCAGTGCATGAATAAAGATGCACAACGTTTCACCATCTCAAAAAAACTAGAAAAAAATCATTGTTTTGTTTCTAAAATTTTATATTAGACTGTGACTAACCCAAATAAAATGGTGTTTTTGCTAAAATTTTCAAAATAATATCGAAACGCAAGGGGTTAAGCTGTTGACGATAAAATGATGAAATTATACTGTTTTACAGTATAATCTGTGCTGCAGAAGTTTAAAAATATTTCTGAGCATGCACTTTTACAATCTTTATTTCATGATTTGTTTCATATTCGTGAAGATGCAATTTCTAAATCAATTTTTCGAATATTTCCTGATATTTTAGAGTTTTGAAATTGTTTCTGATTTGTTTCTTCTTCAAGACCATATTTGTATTAATATTTTAAGAGATTAATTGTCATTTAATCGATTAATTTAATTAAGTCTTTAATTTATGTGTGTGTTGCTATCTATAATATATAATACAGAATTATAAATTAACGACTAAAAAGTAGGGAACAATTAAAAGCATTCCACTTTAATACAATATCAAATATGTAAATAACTAAAACTAGATTTTTTTAAAAATAATTTTTATTTATTTATTCTTTCTGTTTTAGATCTGAATTAGAAATATAAATCAATGAATTTGTGCATGCAGGTTAAAACTTGAGACACTCTATTATAACCCGGTTCTTATAAATTAATGAATGTGACATAAGCATGATATCAGAAATTTTTGGCCAACTTCAATCAAAATTTATCAAATTTGGCTGCATTTCGCTTCTTACTGATACGAACATCAGTAAAGAGAAATTAGATTTTAAAAAAATTATACCAAGCTCAATGCATATGCAATTATTGCAATCCTCGACTCGCGCTCCATTTTATATACTTCTCTACCTCTCAGCGAATGTAATTGCTGTAACAAGAAGATATTGTGATATTTTTAAGCTGATGTTCGATGTTCTGAATTTTGTTCCGTATCAAAAAGATATCAGTTTTGAAGAATAACTTGTGTTATTTTATATTTCATATTAGTGTTGTTTGTAAAAAATTGCTCTATCCATCGGTGCCACGTGGTAAATTACTTTAATAATTTGAAACAATTTGAAATTGATACAGCTTATAAATTACTGATGAAAAGTTTAGAGGAATATCTCCTAGATTATGAAAAACTCTGTTTTTTTTCTTCCATTTTAATTTCAGAATCTATTACCATATTTCTGTTTTAAAAAAATTGAAATCTCTTTCATATTTTAAGAATAATATTTACATTTCAACTTGTACATTTCCCTTGAATAAGATACTGGCAAATTGTATAGCACTAAGAATAGAATAAATATTTCGATTGTGATGCTCATATGTTAAGTGGAAATATATTCTTTGATATCGCTCATCTAAAAGGATGCTGTTGTAAATAATTTTTTTAAAATCACTGAGCTTGTGTAGATCTTGAGGGACATTATTTCGAAGAAAAAAAATCACTTAAGTTTCACGAAACCTTTTATTCAGTTTGTATTCTTATTATTTGTTTTCATTGATTAATCTGAAGCATTTTATCCTATTCTTTGAAATTTGAATACTTTTTTTTAATAATTATTTAGTGCATTCTACAGTAGAATTCTCATTTTTTTCTGCTCAATTTGTTTAAAACATTTCCTTTCTGTAACAGTCTACCCTTTTATCCACTTTGATTCTTGACTAGAAAATTGCTATAAATTGATCAAGAAACTGAAATCTTATTTATCAGATCAGAACTGTCAGATGTTTACTGCTTCAGAGAAGCAAATGTCTGAGCAACCTGAAAATTTAATTCGATAATTAATAAAAAAAATGTTATGATTTCACTTCCAGTTTTATTTTAATTACCATATAAATAAATTATGGAAAATGTAAATAATTATTTTATTTCAAATTTTCGTTGGAACGGATGAAACTTTTTATTTGTATTATTTATTTTTTATGCCGTAGTTCGTATTAAAAATTGTTTTTATTTATGATATCAATATGTGATAAATATTACTATTTTTACTTATTTTTGTTGTATTTTTATAAAGCTTATTATGTGCAAAATAAAAGATAAATTTAATTTTTGCCTGTTTCTTTTCAACAAGATATTCCATTCTTTGTCATGTGCATAATATTATGTTCGATTATTATTGGTTATGTTCATCTGAAAAAAAATATCAGTGAAAGAATGTCCTCTCCTTATCATGTCTTATGTAATATAATAAATTTTCTATTTAATTTCGTTGTATGATAGAGAGAATGAGAGTGCATTTTACCCCATCGATCAGTTTTATCCGCACGTTGATACTGATATGAAATTTTGATGTCAAGTATATGCACCAAATTTCATCGATTTTACCTGTTGAATTATTGTTTTCAAATGTAGAAGAAAAGACAAAAAAAAAAAAAAAAAATCCAAACAGTATACGAATGATAAAAATGACCTCAAAATTAGAATATTATTTCATCTTGGTACAAAATTTTTTACAAAAACTCATTTACCTATCTACACTGACGGAAAAAAATCCTAACACCAAGAAAAAGTTATTGCAGAGTAATGAAATGTGGACAATGCATTTGTTTAGTTAACGTTTAATTCATTAAATTTTCGAGGTCACAGGTTAATTTAAACTCGCGAAAATGCATTTAAAATGTGAAATGCTGTTGCATTAATAGTCGGTGTATCCACCAGAATTTCGAATGCTAGCCTGCAAACGTGCATGCATTGATGTCGAATGTCACCTTGTGGTATGGAGTTCCATGCTTTTTGTACTTGTTCTGTCAATACTGGGACGGTCAGTGCTGCCTGTGGATGATGTTGGGAGTTGTCGTCCAATGATATCCCATACGTTCTCAATTGGAGACAAATCTGGTGATCTAGCAGGCCCAGGCAATATAGCGACACTATGTAGAGCACATTGCGTTACAACAGCAGTACGAGGGCAACCATTATCCTGTTGGAAAACTGCCCCTTGAATGCTTTTCATGAATGGCAGCATTACAGATAGATGAACAAATTTGCATTCAATGTGTTTGGGATAACCACGAGAGTGCTCCTGCTGTAACAGGAAATTGCTAACCAGACCATGACCCCAGGTGTAGGTCCAGTGTGTCTACCCGGCAGAAAGTTTGGTTGCAGGCGTTCCTCTGGTCTCCTTCAGACCAACACACTGCCATCACTGGGATCAAAGCAGAATGCAGCAGACCACACATCCTTCGAAATTAAAGGAGAAGCAAGCTTTCAAGTTCGTTTAAAAGATTATTGTTTGACATGCGATGATTTCTGGTCTATAAGCACAATGCTATGAGTAGCGGATATTTTTGCGCATGCGCAGGGTGAGGAATTAAAAAACTGTGCTAATTCTTTTGATAATTTCAGAAAAAAAAATTGATTTTTGGATGTATTATCAACAGACCAATTCGTGATAACCTTAAAATTAGAACGAAGTATAATATATAAAAAAATTCAAAAAGAAGAAAGAAAATGCGAGAGACTATAATTCTTCTTCCAGATTGGAACCGAAGACCTGCAAAACGTTCCAAACAAGCTCGTCACTCAATGTAGCAGACCACACAACCTTCGAAGCTTCAGGAGAAGTAAGCTTTCAAGTTCATTTAAAGGATTACTGTTTGACATGCGATAATTTCTATTCTAAATGCAATAGAGGCCATTTCTGTACATGCGCAAGGTGAGGAATTAAAAAACTCCGTTAATTCTTTTGAGAATTTAGAGTAGAAAAATTGATTTTTGAAAGTTCTATCAGTAGACTAATTCGTGATAACATTAGAATTAGAACAAAGTATAATATTTAAAAAAAAGAAGGAAAAAATTACATAAATTCATTGTTTTTCACCCAGATTCGAACCGAAAATCTGTGAAATGATCCGTACAAGCATGCCACTCAATACAGCAGGCCACATATCCGTTGAAGCTCAAAGAAAAGTAAGCTTTCAAGTTCGTTTAAACGATTATTGTTTGGAAGATGATTTCTGGTCTAAAAGCACAATGCTATGAATAGGAGCCATTTCTGCACATGTGCAAGGTGAGGAATTAATAAACTGTTTTAATTCTTTTGATAATTTTAGAAAAAAATTGATTTTTGGAAATATTATCAGCAGACTAATTCATGATAATCTTAGAATTAGAACGAATTATAATATTTAAAAAATTTTAAAAGTTGAAAAAATATGTAAAATATTATCATTATTCTCCCAAATTCGAACCGACGATCTGTAAAATGTAACAAACAGTCAAGCGACTCAATACAGCAGACCACACATCCTTCGAAATTCGAGGAGAAGTAGGCTTTCAAGTTCCTTTAAACGATTATTGTTTGAAAGATGATTTCTGGTCTAAAATCACAATGCTTTGAATAGGAGCCATTTCTGCACATGAGCAAGGTGAGGAATTAATAAACTCTGTTAATTCTTTTGATAATTTCAGAAAAAAATCGATATCTGGATGCATTATCAGCAGACTTATGTGTATTAACATTAGAATTCGAACAAAGTATAGTATATAAAAAAATTCAAAAAGAAGAAAAAAATGTAGAAAACTATAATTATTCTTCCAGACTCGTGCCGAAGACCTACAAAAGGTTCTAAGCAGGTATGCTCTTTAATATAGCAGACCACACATTCTTCGAGACTCGAGGAAATTGAATTTATAATAGCCTATTTTAGTCAACAAGAGTTTGGATATAGAATGAACATGACGATACAGCCACCTCCCTCTCCATGAAGGAAATGAACACTGAATTATAAGTATCGCACGAGAAATGTTACTTTCTTTTGCCTTTACTCTCTGACGTTTTCGACTGTATAAGAACTGGATTTAAAAATTGGTGGGTTTCAAAGAATCGACATAAAAATATTAATCTTAATTCAGGATATCATGCAACTTCGTTATTTTTCTTAACAAATAAAATGAAATATTTATCCTCCAAAATACTGAATACTGCGTCATACTATGAAATACAATAAAAATGTCATTATATATGTATATTTATCGATGTAGATATATATCAATTTATACCGACCAAGATCGATAAATATCAAAATTATAGCATTTTTTTCACATTACTTCCATCTGTTAACGGTAAAAATAAGTTAATTTTAGTAAAAAAAAAAAATGAAAAATTATTTTTTCCTTAAAAATATAAGGAATTTTAGGGTTTTTCTTTTGATAATTATAAGAACTGAATTTGATTTTCATTCTTGTAAAACTATTACAAATGTTAATGATCCTCCCAATACATTGAAAGTATAATAAAAAGTTATCCCGTGACTCAAATAATTCTGTTATTTAGTTCGGAAATTATTAAAGTCCCTTAAAATTCTTTTGCTTATTTAGACAAACTATCAAGAGATACGATGAATAGCTTGTGTTTTACAGAAATTCTTTCACCTTTTAATTAATGTTGATATTATTATTTTTTTGCATAAAAAATATTTTATGGTTCGATTTATATAGATAAAACAAAAACAATGAATAGTATTGCAAAATAAGTGTTGCTTTTGAAAGCAATTACTTTTCTACCTATTTACTTAATTTACCCCAATAGCAAACCGTGGCTTTGAGCTAAAAATCTTTTTTATATTATTTTACTAAACAGAAACTATAAAGAATTATTTTAATGAAAAGGACTATTTTCAAAGGGCTATTTAATAATTGCGTATTATTCTTTGATCAAAAGATCATCACTTTTGAAAACCAATTTTCTTTTGTATCTCAAGTTTATCATCACACTGGGGAGGGGAGAACGCGGCTTTGCTACGTAGTTTGTCCATTATTTCGTTTTATATCCAAAAATAACTTCTTAACTCATACTTCCTTTCTATAATCTAAGTGTTCCGCGCATAATATAACAAGCCAAATGGATAAGCCACCGATCAACTGCCCCAAAGGCTATGGGTTCAAAGCTCAAGGTAAATTATAACTGGGTTTAGAAGGCAGTTTACAAGATCATCGCGTAGAATTATGAATAGTTGCCTTGACTATAGTCAGGCGTGTTGTCCGTTGCGCTGCCAGCCCGAACAGGGGATACCCATGTTATTGAAATGTAAATGTTCTTCAAGAACCATATTTCAACTTTGCAATATTGTATATTAGCGCAAAATGTCCACAAAAGTATTATAATATCTTCCGAAATTCAGAATAATGAATGGAGGCGTTGTTGAACATTTCGTTAGTAGAGATATGTGATGGTTACTTTAAAGGGGAAGGGATTATACTTAGTTCAATTCTCTCTTCGAAGCTCTTACCCAGGATTCAAATTGTCTCTATTGATGGGGAATGGAAATAAATGAGAAAAGAGTAGCAAGATTATTGTAGGGATGCCAAAGGACAGGACCAGCCATTTAAGGGTTTGGCAGGTGTCATGTACCTGGGGCTCTGAAAAAACAAGCGCTAATCACTCATTTTTTTTATTTTTTTGCTTAGTTACCAGTCTCTATAGCAAGTTCAGAATATTATTTCAGTGAATTAATTAAAAATTATTTCCTCTCAAAATTAATTAACCTCTTTAATTAATCATCACTTCATAAATTAATTAATTAGGAGGATGGTGTGCGCGAACTTAGGATTATTATCCTCCGTCTATGACATTTAGATAAGATGGGAGAAAAGTGATTTAATATTTACATTGTGGTGAAAAGCTAATAAAGCAGTTAACAGCTACGAAACACGAGCATTTGCTTTTGTCTTGTGGTCTTGTTACTCAGCTGCGAACCACAAGTCCCAGGTTCTATCCTCGCTCTTAACAATCCGCCACATTGGTGACCTCGGACGATGAACCTTCTGCCTTCGTACAACTGTTGTGGCGCCATCTACCCACAGGAAACCAAAGTCGTCAGATTCACTTGACACAGCAACACAAAGCCGCCAGACTCACTTGATGCAACAGCAACCACTCATTCACACACGCTCGCGATAACACTTGGCTCGACTCAAATGGGTACAAGCACATTTGACTCAGCAGCTAATACATCAACACCCACATTGTTCGTCTCACCTCCGACTCACTGGAGGGAGAGTACTGTGGTGAAAAGCGTATAAGCCAGTTAACAGCTACGAAACACGAGCAATTTCTTTTGTCTTGTGGTCTTGTCAATCGGCTGCAAACCACAAGGTCCCAGATTCCATCCTGGCTCATAACAAACCGCTACAACATAATATAGTGATAAATATTCTAACTCAATTTAAATAAATACATTTTCATCAAATATATTTATCGTTTATTTCAATTTTTTAAATCTTGATTTTGAGAAAAATAATCTTAAGCCTCCAAAGTTTTTTTGCATCCAGGTCTCTTTGCAGAAATTGCCTCGGCTGACCGAGACTCCCAGAGTTCTAAAGAAAACACGCATTTTCCATTGGTTCAGAATTTTTCCCTACAAATGATTCCAAGCATATATAATATTGGATCTATGTCTATGATTATCACTGTAATATAACGCCATTTTTTAATAATAATAATTAAAAAAAGGAATAAGTTTATGATGAATTCTTTTTATTGAAGATAGGAGATTTCTGTATTTACCGAGTGTTATTATGATCGTTGTTCAAAACTGGCAACAAAGTTCAGCAAGTTTTGTTTATTTTTAGCTATGGCGCTATTATTTATATCACTGTTATGTTTTGTGAATGTTATTTATTCTTTTCAGAACCATGACATTGATGCGAATGGTTATATTTTGTATTGTCCATGTATGGGTAAGCAGTTTATATCATAAAACTAATGAGGAGAACATTTTTAGAATACTTTTTAAATCCTATTAGACATTTCCTTCCAAAAGCGCGAAAGAAAGTAAATAAATATGTTATAATTAAATTTGTCAGTAGATTTTATCTCTTTTGAAAAAGATTTTCTCTCTTTGTAATTATAAGTATATTCACTTTCATATAAGTTTTTACATTATTATGACTTTAAAAGGAAAAAGATTTTTTTGCAAACACTGTAAATTATTTTCAATGTGTTTACAATGTCATAAAAATAGAATAATTCTCATAAAATTGATTCTTACGTTTAATTCTTTTTTCGAAAATAAGCCATACCTCTTTTAAGCTTATTTTCGAATGTAATTTCTCTATTACCCAGCTACCGAAATACATCTTAAAAATTTTGGGAGTAAGAATCTTTTCTATTATTTCATATTTAATTTTATCCTAATAGCTATCCTAAATTCATGTATATTATTAGTATGATGCATGGTATTTTCTGTTGATGTGAAAATTTAGATTAGGAAAAAAATTACTAAATAAACATTTTTTTTAATATGCTCTATATTTTATTTTATAATATTTTTTTTTACATTTATTTTATGTAACTTTTGCATAAAATGTATATAATATCATTAAGATGCACTTTTGTGACGTCTTCTTTTAAGAAAAGTAAACAATTACCATTTTAGAATTTTTTCACTGTAATCTTTATAATTCTGTTTTTAATTATCAAGTTTCATCATTCTTATCACTGAAGACATTTGATGTGTATTGTAAGCATCTGTCTTCTCATATACTAAGTAGTTATGGCATTACTCAAAGAAGTATTTAAATCTGACAAATAAATTTAATATTCTGCTTGAAATTACATAGTCTTAACAAAGGAACGTTATATATCCTTTAATTTAATTTAATTTGCTTCTTATTTGTGTTGATGGAATTTTGGAATTCATTTTTTTACTTGCTTCCTGTTGTGTTAGATCTTGAAATTTTACACACTTGTGTCTTCTTGATGATTACATAATATTTTGATATTTTCAAAACTTATTTATAAAGTAGGTGATTAATTGATATAAGTGTTAATTTTATTTGTGTAATACTACCCTAATAGGAGGGAAAGATTGATTTCTGGATTTTATAATGAGTGAGGTTAGATTTCATGGAGAGACCAAATTTGGCCATGCTGTGTTTAGATTTCATAATATTTGCATTGTAAATTAAAAACTAAAATAATTTATTATACAATAAAGAAAATAATATAAGAAATTCTCTTTTTTAGACATTAATAGATGTAGGTTTTTAAAATCTATATTTATTTAATTTATTTCTCATGTAATCATTTTCCTGCAGGACGGTTTGGAAATCAGGCAGATCACTTTTTGGGTGCCTTAGCATTTGCACATGCACTGAACAGAAGTTTGGCTCTTCCTCCCTGGGTGGAGTACAAGCCTGGACTCTCCAGATCGGTAAGGTATTGTACTTGATGCATTCAAATTTGATATGATATGATAGAAATGCATTTGACTTCTTATAAATTAATTCCATAAAGAAAATAAAAGTAAATTCTTTGTAATTAATTTAGCAGGGCGATAGTTTTTCATAAGTAATTATTAGTTTTTCCTATTTTTAAAATAACCATATTTCAATATTTTCATGTATTTACTATTTTAATATACAGTTATGTGTATTCAGCAAACTTGCATATTTCTGTGGCAATGCAGATTTTATTATTTTTGTAATTGAATTTTGTCATTCTTGAGATTAATTATTGTTTAAGTGATAATTCTACTATATTTTTAATATCCAAAACATTTTAAAGTAAATTTATTCATTTTATTGTTCAATAAATCAATCTTTATTTTTTTTCTGGGGGTTTGTGATTGGATAATTAATTTTTTATGAAGTTTAGCTTTTTTATTTCATGTCTGTATTATGCTTAATATATATATATATATAAGGTTTTGATTTAAAAAATTTAAGTTTAAAACTATAAGGTCAAAAATATTTATGCTAAATTAACACTTTAGTAATGTTTATATTCCTGCTATAATCAAAAACTATTGTTTTATTTCTTTTTAACACTATAAATTCATCTAAATTTTATAAATTAGAATTGTAAATAATGCCTCTTAAGTTTGCATTCCTGAGCCTTTCATAAATCAGTGTTCTTACTGTCAGATCAGCTGATTCTTGAAATTATTTTTGAATAAAATTTTGCATGCATAGGAAAACTATAAGTTAATTTTACTTCCAATGTTGTGAATATCACAAAGATTTGTCTCATATTCAAATGCAAGTGTTAGTATATATGTGGATGATTTTATGAAATATAAATGCTTGTAATTAGTACATATTGATTTGCAAAATTGACTTTTTGTTGACTTGTAGAAACTTTATTTATATGTTTTCAAAAAGTTTGTTGTAGTATTTTTTGGAACATTGTTTAAAAAGAGATCTAGTAATTTGTTAATGCCAGTAAAAATTTATAACTTCATTAGTAAAATCATGGCTCAATATACTGAAATTAAAAATTTCTTCATATAATGAATGAAAGAACAAAATTTGAGTTCCAGAATGGTTTAATACCTATGTGAAGAAGAGTAAGTAGAGTAGTGGGAAGTTAGGCAGTTACATTGTAACTCTGATTAACTAACTGATTTCTTATGACAATATAAAATAATTTAATATTTGAAAATAGAATTTGTTCTGTATTAAATTTTATTGAGATGATATTACTATGACAAAATAGATACAACAAATAATCTTAGCGCTATTAAAAATTCATCTTAAATATAATATTGCTTCACAAATTAGAGAATAACAAAATAAACTGGCATAATTTTTGTCAATGAAAAATGGTTTAAATTACCTTTGTGTCTGTTGCAGACATTATTCCACAAATGAATTTTTGGTGTTTGGAAGGTCTAGAAACATGAAAATTGATCGGAAAAAATCAGCTCTTTATATTTTAAAATTATAATTCTGATTTGGTTATAATATCAAATTTATATATGCAATGCTTGCTTCTAACTATGAATATGATATTGAGGATGAAAAGTTGTATATATATATTCGCTTTTTTTTTTTTTTTTACTTTCATAGTTTTAATGCCCTTTAGGAAGATACAAATTAGTCCAAGCTTGTAAATATTAATTGTTTTTTCTTTTTGTCAACTAATTACCATATACTGTACTTTCAGGTGCAAATACCTTTTGATACATATTTTAAAGTTGAGCCATTGCAACAGTACCATCGAGTTATCACAATGGAATATTTCATGCAAAACATAGCTCCTATTATCTGGCCCAAAGGAAAAAGAAAAGGTATTTTCTGTTTATGATTTTGATAAATTTTGAGATAAAGAAAAATTTAACCAATAATATAACTTGCATTTCAGTGTTCTGCTACATGGCCAGGGGAGGTAGTGATCATTGCAATGCAAAAGATGGCAATCCATTTGGCCCATTTTGGGACACTTTTGATGTTGATTTCGATGAATCTGTATTTTATCAACCCCTTCATTATGATGTACACTACAGAGACACAGCTCGCTTATGGAATGAAAAGTAATCTTTGTGATTTATTTTAATGACACAAATTATTTATATTTTTGTCTTTTTCATTTCGTATATGAAATATTTTGAATTAATTTTATAATTTTTCTTTTGTTTTCATTATTACTATAAAGCCTTGTTTCTTGTGTTTAGATTTTGTTTAAGAGCTAGATATAATTCAGTGAATTTGTAAATTTTTTTTTTAATTTGCATTGGAAAAGTACGAGATGATTCATGTAGAGAAAGAAGTAAAATAGAGTGAACAATTTTAATAATGTTCTAAATATTTCAGAGTGAGTTGAACAATTATTCTTAAAATTTCTTGTTTTAAATTGAGATAATAATCAGTAATGGCTCTTATATCCTGTATTAAATCATATCCTATACTAATGCTTTTTGGCATAACTTTTACTGACTTTTTATTATTAATAAATAATTTAATCAATAGGTAATGAAAAAATAATTTTTTATTTAATGCAGTGAAAATTACAAATGAAATGTACTTAAGCAGTTATGAATCTTTAAATAAAAGGTACACTTTAAAATTATTTTTCCTTATTTATTGTTTAAAAATATTTACCAAACTGCTTTTAAACAGTAAAGAAAAAAAAATCATGAAATTGTATGTTAAAATAAAATTTTTTCGAAATATGTTATCTTCAGATTTATATACAGAAAAATATGATAGATCAATATTCTTTAATTAGTTTTTATTTATCATTAATTATACATCTTTCATCTGTCTTCAAATTTCAATCTCATAAAAAAATTCTGCAGAAGAAAAATGTTTTAAACCTTTCTTTTAATACATCTAAATAAGAAGTTTTTTTTTTGACAGCAGCTTTTTTCTTTTACAACAAGAAAAAGATTTAAGCTTTATTACTGCTTAGTATCATAATATGCTTCTCTCATCAGAGACTTTTTATTTCTTTGTGTACCATTTTTTTTAGGCTTACTATTTTCAAATTTCTTAATTTTCTAATTAAGATTCAAAACTGGGAAGAGAATAGTGTAAGATTGTTGATGGATTTTGATATGTCATGTGCAAAATGCGATGAATTGGGGTTTAAATTTATAAATACTGAAATGTGGGGAGTGCTTATGCACATAACATCTCAATAATAAGAATATTATGAATAATAGAAAAGTAAGTGCGCAATAATAAATAATGATAGATATAATTGTTAAATTTTTCTTTAATGCCTATTTTCCAGTAGTTTCTGTTCTGTATGATTTTATATTATAAAAAAAATTTTATTATTTTTTTGTTTATTTATTTGATGAATAGTAAATTTCACATGCATATATTTTTAATTTACATATATATTAAAATTATTAATTATTTAATTTACTTTTGTAATTCAAAATGCATTCTGCTTTATAAAAATTCTAAAATCTAGGAAAAAAATAGCTATTTATACTCATATATGCTGCAATACAATTATTACTTGTATCTTTAATACATTTCCGAAATTCTATTCTCGGATTTTTATACAATTCTGCATTCCTTAATAGATGTGAGCAAAATTTGGCTTATGTGTTACTGCAGTTAAAAGAATTAACTTTATTATTAAAAAGTTATACCCCTTAAGAGTTTGAAATGGAGGTTAAATATTAAAAGAAATTTCTGCCCTAATTTTTAAACTTGTTACACACACACACACAAAAAAAAAGCTTTTTTTTACACTTAATTTCATTTCTGCACAGTTTTTTTAGGTTTTTATTCAGATTTATACAGTTTATATCAATTTCTCTTTCTGTTATCATTGAGTTGTGAAATCCATTTCCTATTTGATATCTATTCTACATGTTTTTGACATTGTTAAAAATGTCTTTTTTCATCCAATTTTACTTTGTTTTCATTACACAGAATATTTTTCAATATATACTCTCTTTTAAAATTGTTGGACTTCCTTAACTATTTGACCAAATTTTAACTTATAATTTTAGCATAAAAATGTCTTTTGTTCAAAATCTATAATGGCATAATTAATTAGGTTCTATTAATTTGAATTGAGGATTTTAAAAACACTTAAATAAACTCTCTGAATATAAAAGTTATACAGTGTAAAAATATATATGTTTTGGTTTTTCTTAAAAATGTATAGAACAGATAAAGGCAAATGAAGACATGGGTATAGCAGCTTTAAATACTGATAAATTTCATTGTTAATATTTTCATTTTTAATGCAATTTATCTAATAATTGCTGCTGTTTGCAAATTTATACCTTAAAAATATTTCCTAACTCTAATTTATTACTCTTTAATTTATGAATAATATTGTAATTTTGAGTGGAATTTAAAATCCATGAAGTACAGGAGTTTTGAAAATCTGATAGCTACTATTATTCATATATACAGAAATATAAGTATTAAAAATATTCTCTGAGTACTTCCCAAATTCAGAATTTTTCAGTAAAAATAAAAGTTGTGATTTTTTAAAAATAATTGATAAAGATTTTGAATCATTCAAATAAAATTTGAGTTAGTAAATTATTAACTTTTTGCCTGATTTTTAAGAACCATTTAATATATTAAAGGCTTTTTTTTTCCATTTATAAATTTCCTTTTATTTAATAAAAAATATTTCTTGTTATTTCACTAAAAAAATGATTCGATTTCTTCATATTTGTTAGGGAATATTTTGTATTTTTTATATTGTAATTGTTGATTTTTATAGATAAATTAAAATTATTATTTATCCAACGTCTATGTCTATTCTTATTAATCACTGAAGACTTCTGACATTAATTTATCAGTTCGAATGCAAGTGGCTATATAGCTGACATATACAGAGCTGACTATACAGAGTTCTGCCCTTATTTCAGATTTTCACCAAATGATTTTCCTGTTCTGGCTTTCACAGGAGCCCCTGCAACTTTTCCCGTGCGTTCGGAAGATCGTGAACTTCAACAGTACCTTGTATGGAGTGATGCAGTTTTGAAGGAGGCAAAGACTTTTATCAGTGGCATGGTGCCCAGAGGGCCCTTTGTTGGTATTCACTTGCGTAATGGCCCAGATTGGGTGAGTATGTGTCTTTTAATTTTGTTTCAGTAATATAGATTTTATTTGTTATATAAAAAGTATAACTGAATTTGAAGAACACATTCCTTTTTGAAACATTTGATATAATCAGTACCTTTTAATATAAGAAAATTTTAAGCAATTACTGTATTTCACCATCTATCTTTTATCTTTCCAAATCTATAATGAAAGGATAAATGTTGTTGTTTAGAGTTACTTAGTATGAATTTAAT
Organism: Argiope aurantia; assembly: GCA_026543865.1. NCBI lineage: Eukaryota > Metazoa > Arthropoda > Arachnida > Araneae > Araneidae > Argiope > Argiope aurantia. The sequence continues at coordinate 2,092 of JAPMOR010074050.1, read as the reverse complement.
AGGTGTTGATTGATGTGTATGATTGGGTGTTAGTATTCAAGTTAGTAATACTAATAATACTAAAAAATAGAATTAAAAATTATGGAATTCAGTTTCATAAAATTCAACATAATTAACATACAAGGTATAAACAATTATTATTGGTATGACTGTTGTTTTAGTGTATAAAAGAAATTAAAGCTATCTTTATTGCATTAATTATTCTCTTTATTAGAAAAAAGAAGAGAAATAATTTGCTTATGTTAAAGAGTTTTCATGGTTGTTAAAAAATGAAATCACATTCTAATTATTTTTTTATGAATAACTTGTTTGTAGTGAATAAGCTTACATGAAAAGTCAATAATTTATATAAAATATTCTTTATAATTACCTACACTGTTATTTTAAATAATAATTGTATATTGTCTTGTTAATTGCTTAAATAATGAGTTCTATTTGCTAGAAGATTGCAATGTAATGTTTTCATCGTATGAATTGCTAAATAATAAAATAAATAAATAAAATATTAAAAGCCTTTATAAAATGTAAGATTTTCTGAGTAAGATTATAAAGGACAGAAAAAAAATGGAATATTTTAAAGATTATTTAGATTTTATTTTACAATTCTCTAAGTATTAATTTTATTTTTATGAGCAATGGTTAGATGAATCTGTAGCTACTACAAATCAAAAGAATACTAAGTGTAATATCACTCCCATTTATGTTAATTTTTTCTTTTATAATAGCATAAATCTAAAATTTTCTTAATTCTAATAAAATAAAAGTAGCCATTAAGTCTACTAAATGGTTGTATTAGTATGTAATTGTCATTTTTATGAGAGTCATGGGGGGGGATTATAGTTTGGACTGTTTTAAAGCCTAGAAAATAACACATTTGAATGGTATGTTGATATTAACAGTTATATGGAAACAAAATCTAAACCTAAAGTTTAAGAGATTATATTAAAGCAGAGTTCTTCATCCAAAAGAAGTCTCTCTCTCTCTCTATGTATATATATATATATATATATATATTAAAGGTTTTAACACTTTATATAAATTAATTTTAAGTTTTTATAATTTTTGATACAACATTTAGATGTTTAAAAGATTTTAATAATGAAAATGATTTTTTTTTCAGACAGTTGGAAAATGTAACATCATTATGTACCTAGTTTAAGAAACTAATCTTTTACATCTCAATATAAACTATTTTGGATATATCTACTTAGATAGCATAGTATTTTTTTTTCTTTCTAATTTGGTGTCATATACATAAGGTTTATCTTGCAACTAACATAATATTTTGTAAAGTCAAATTAAAGGATAGAGATTATCGGCTTTTAAGTCTATTCTTGTCTAAATTTTTATTTTACATTGGTAACTTTTTATGTTGCCTTTTTTTTGTGTAGATTTTATATGGGAAACTATTAAAAATTTTACTAAATGAGATTTAAATTGACTTTGAAATTCTAAATATGAAATGAAAGTTATATGAAAATAGTGCAAATGTCTATCTAAAGTGTTCAGTACTAAATTCATTTGATAGAAAAAGAGAAAAAGTATAGATCTGATGAATAACATGATTACATTAAATGTATTATCAATATTTGCATACAGTTAATGATTTCTTACAAATTTATGTTTGAAGAAACGGATTTAGAAAAAGTGTTCATACAAATGAAATAATAAATTTGCTAAAAAAGTGTTAATTAATAGTTAGTCTCCAACATAACATAATTTAGTTTCCTACACAGTTTTTAAATTAATTTTATTATTTTGCTTATTTTGAAGCATATTAAATATTTATATTGAAACAACAATATGTCATTTTAATTTAAGATTCTGACTAAGGCTTTTGAATTATGTTTTCTTTAGAAATGTTATTGTGAAGATTTTATTGTAATTCAAATTGTGGAAATTATTAAATAATTTTATTTGCCACTTGTGTTTATGTATTTTTATATTTTCATTTCTATATGCATATTAATTTCTTTTATAATTTTCAAAGCTTGTAAAGTAAGTAATGATTTTATTTTACACATTTTTAAAGATTTGCATTCTAAGCAAATTTTAATATGAATTCTTATTATGACATTATAACATTATACAT
>JAPMOR010074040.1:6843-26591 GCA_026543865.1 Argiope aurantia | reverse complement strand
TGCTTAGTATTATTATGTCTAAGAAGACTACCCTTTTCAGTAAAACCATTATTACAAATGTCGCACACGAAAGGTCTATCACCGGTGTGTGTTCGATAATGTCTGTCGCGATCTCCTTTCCGAAAAAATTCTTTTCCACAAAATTCACATGCAAAACGCTTTTCGCCATTATGAGTTCTATAATGTCTGTCACGATTTACTTTCCGAGAAAATTCTTTTTCGCATAAATCACATACAAAAGGCTTTTCGCCAGTATGGGTTCGATAATGATTGTCCCGATGATTTTTTCTATTGAATTCCTTCGGACATAATGTGCAAGGAAATTTCTTCTTCCGAGGGCACATTCCTGAAGATCCAGCCACAGCATTGTTATCTGTTTTAGAAGAAATATGTTTCTTTACGATGGTCTCCGTTTTCTCGCTCTTACTGTAAACTTTAGAACGCATTTCAAGTGAAGTATGCTCATCAATTACATATTCCGAAACATTTCTCGTACCCTCCTCTGGCACATTACTTCCCGATTGGAAATCAGGATTCAAAACTAGATTTCTCAGTCCAGAGATATTTCTATCATCTGAATGCCCTGTTCTGATAGCACATTCTAGAGAATCCATAAAATATTTGTTATCGTTATTCAGAGACAGCCATTTGTTCTCTTGTCCTGTCATCTCATCTTGTTCGCGACCGGTTGCATGAATCAGAACGGATACACCTGATACTCTTTGCTTTTCCTCGTCAAACGCAGTTGATTCCATGGCAGTTGCTGAAATGTTATAAGCTTCGCCAAAATAATTTTCAGGTCTGTAATAAGGTTCGGCATTTTCTGAAGAAGTCGGAAAAGGTACATTTTCTTTTTTTTGAACTTCAATTTCCCGAATATCTGAAATGTTATTCAAATATTGAAGTTTGCAAGGTGTCCATAGTTGTGCGCTGTTGGAGCTATTCTCTGAAAAAGTTTGTGAGTGTGAATACGTATAATCGAACGTATGAAAGTTGCAAGTGTGATTCCCACCGTATGTCACCATATTGCCGCAAAGTTCGCAACGTTGTTGATCCATTAATTTTCAATAACAATAAAAAATCCTTCTTATAAAAAATGAATATTTATCTATCAATGAAGTAGATGTTTCTGTATCTGTTTCTTCAACAGTTTCCTGCTGTAAACGATGAACTCTGTTTTAAATTTAGTAGCTCTAAGTATAGTTATAATAGATAAAAGCGATGAATAAATTATAAATGAATTGTTTCTTAAATAACGCTCTAGAGCTCTATGTCCTATGTTAGAGCTCGTGGATTCGAATCTACTAAAAAATAGATATCTAATATTTCAAATCAGCCTTCGCTTTATGCAAGTATCTATGACAATGATTTAACTTGAGCGCCCAACTGAACTGTCAGAAAAAATGATATAGAAATTCTTGTTTTCTAAAACACATTTTGTATAGAATGCAGGGGAAATGAAACTTTGAAACTTGACTGATATAGTTGATATAAATTTATTTCTTTGACAGCATTTCAGCCATATATTTAAGCAATCAAATCTCCTAAAAGATGTAAAGACACTCATCGGAGAAAGCAGATATTCTTTAATTTTTTTATCCATATTATTTAAAATTAGAAAAATGACTGCCTATGAAATATAAACTTATTTTTCATCACCTTTAATTATAGGAACGTTTTTGCCGTTGTTTAGTCTTAAGTGCTCCACAGGTCTGAAATAACTTAAATTCATTCATAATCATTTTAAAAATATTACTAGATACTGAATGATAACATAAAATTAGTGTTTCTTTTTTGTTCCGTTGCCTTAAAATATTTAAAAAGAAGGATCTACTTTTTTTATTGTTAGTAGATAAAAAAAATTTCAATCCGCATTTATGGTTTACTTCTAAAAATAAAGGGTGTGCCAAAAATTCGTATCAATTCAAAATTTCATAATAAAAAAAGTTAATATTCGCAAAAAATTGCAGTTTTCAGAAATGTGTTGAAAAAGTGTTTGTGTTTTTTTTTATCTCATTAAAAGAATATTCAACAATCGACCAATGGATGGCACTCACACATGAAATCGAGATGATTTAGGAAAATGAGGATTCCAAAAATCACAAGTCTGGAATTTAATTCTTATTCGGTGTTAGCAGCATGCAATCTTTCTCGAATCGATAATTAGTAATTCAAATTTTTTTATGAGAATGGTGAATCTACAACTATAGCAATTCGGAAATTTCATACGGTGAAAGGAATCAAGGCAAATAAAAGATCTGTTCACTGAATGAGAAATTGGATTTAGGTCACCATTTTAAAGAATATTGGAACTTGGAGGGTCGTCCACGAAATGGCATATCATTCATTAGTGCGGACCGCGATCCTATTGCAAAAACTGTGAAGGGAAATTTTGCCGCCGAGACGTCGATGGAGAGTAGCAGTGCGCGGAAAGCTGATGGAGTAACGGAGATTTCGGAAACGTCGATCAGACGCAATCTGCACAGAATATCGAAACTGCATCCGTATAGGTACATTCTTTCTTTCGCCACAGAATATCCCCGAACCTGGAATCTCTAGGATTCCCTGTCGGTTGAAAGGATATACGTGGCAGTATTTAGTAAGATTTTTTTAAAATTTACATATAAATACACAGAAAAAGTAACTATATACAATATTATAATGATGAAGGAGGTGTTCTGTGGGGAATATGAGTAGATGAAATCTATTGAAGTTAATATATTCTGTAGAAGAGCTTGGTTGAGAAATGAAACGAAAGTTTATACTGGGCTTGGGTGTGGCGAAATCAATTACTCGTTCTCTTGTAGGAACCGCACAAGATTTCATTTTTTGACTTTGGACATCTTGTTTCTCATAACGTTGATCCACCAGATATTTTCTAGGTCGTGGGTCGGTCCTAATAGGTACATACACATACTTCCCAAATTATTATCAGGAGAATTCTATGAAACACAGGCTTTTGCAACACGGGCACTTGTGCAAAAGGAACGTGACCCGCAGCAGTTTTTGAACAAATGTGGAGAGATGAAACACATTTTTCATTGCATGGTGAAGTCAGTACTTAAAAGTTTAATACAAACCGTCGTAAGTACACGACCAAACCACTACATTCCCTTTGTGTAATTGATTGGTGTGGTTTCACAGCGTCCTTCATTCAGGGCCTATTTTTTAAGAGCATTATTGTGTATCTATCCGGAAAATCTTTTCCGTCGTTGCAGAACGGAATTTTAGGTTTTTGAAAGAACGTTGTGCTTGTTTCTCATTGTTCTTTTCGTCAAGACCATCCTTCTACAAACATTCTTCTTTCACATCATTCTTCTTCTGCACACTGGGGACCGAGTTATAAGCCAAGGATGTAAGATTAATTTCCCCTCAAGATCGCCAGACCTTACTCAGCTGACTTTCGGCTGTGAAACATAAAATCTGGTATCTACTAAGGACCCCAACCTGGTTTGTGGAACTGAAATTTGTAGTTCAATTTATCCATGGTGCTGAAATGATGCACTCAGTTGTAATATGCAGAATTATGCGTCTTACTTGCTTAATACCTTGCAGTAGAAGAAATATTAAACATTTTTCTGCTTTAAAAATTAAATGCGCTATATTAAATTTATGTGCTCTGTTTTCATAAACAATTTCAGTTTGACGTGGAAGCGCCATCTGTTTGTAATTTTTTAAATACTTTTGTTATGATAAAATTTTAAAAGTTCTCGAAACATGCACCTGCTGGTTTTTTTTCAAGCATTTTTTTTTAATTTTAAGCCCTGTATATTCAGTTCAGAAACATTTTTTATTATCTTTCAGAAGTCATATATTTAATGGAAATTCACTATTATTGCTGTCTAACGATTTATTTATTGGTTAGAAAGGGGAAAACCTAAAATTCTCTTCTATATTATCAAATGTATTTCGTTCATCACAGTCAAGGGAATCACATAGCAAAAGTCAAGATTTACGTGGGATGGAATAGTTAGGTTTGTATTAAACGACTCTTTTTAAAATGCAGGAAAGTTTATGAGAAATGAAATTTCTATCACTTTCAAGTGAAAAATTCAATTTAATCTCACAACATTCTTTTTGTTTTACTCCTGGACATAAAAAGATTTTTTTAAATTTATGTGTAAACCTAATTTCTTTAAACACTGGCTTAAATTTTTTACAGTTTCTATAATATATCTTTGGAAGATTTTTGTAAATAAGCATTAAATTGAATTCTTCAGACATTTTACATGGAATAATTATACATGGAATATATATTTGACCATATATGAAAACATAATACTTAAGTGATTATTCCTCACCCCCCCCATAGTGATACTTCCTAAATGAGGATCAGAAGCTTCCAGCATTGAGATTAGTTCTTGCTCTCTTCTCGAATGTAGAAATATTGTGCAGATGCTTACCTCCTACTGAACACGTGACATTCCTTTTATGGAAGAAGTTGTATCGTGGTCGGTGATTGTTTTTAGGATAAACATATAATCCGCGCCATATTCAGGTCATTCAGATTTATCTGAAGATCTTAAGTCGCAGCGGAGTATCCTTTCGTGGTTACTTAACTGGGTATGAATATGCGGAATCCATGTTTGCCTTCACTTCTATTAACTGGAATTTTCTCCATTAACTACAATATCATTTGATTACTCAATTTAACAATTTTAGTGACCAATCCTCCGATCCGATATATAAATAGGCTGTTCTATTGATGATTCAATTAAAAATATCCCATTTTGGAATGATAAAATGCCTTAAATATTCAAATATGTAAACGACGAAAAAATGGTGAGGGAGACACTTTACCGAGAAGGACAAAATCAATCATTTAACCCCTCATTTCCATTCATTTATAATATTTCCATTTCAGAAGGAACAGCCGTTATTTTATACTTAACTTACAACAGGTTTCAGTCAGCAGATTATATGTTAGAGGAATCGGGTTTCAAGAATCAATCGAAATGTTCTCGAACCCAATATTTAAGACCAAGCCACATTATCAAGATTTTGAAATTCAAGTTCCAATCGAAAATCCGGTAATCTTTTTTTCAGTGTTGGTGGAAATACGAAACTTTTTCAGGCTACATAAATGGTTTGAAGAATGATTTATTCAAAATTATTTGAGCCTCACGCAAGTTTCGGTGAATGGTATTATCATCCTATAACTTGATTGAAGACATGGACAAATCTTCATCGTGCATGGCGAATAAAATCTACTATCTGGCAAAAATTCATCGAAATAGTTTTTAATGATTTCCAAAATCCTGTTAATTATATATATTTCCTAAGATTATTAGCCATTTTGGCAACGTAAGGACCCGTAAGCTAATATTGAATGCACTAGAATATCGAGTATAGAATTAATATTTAATTGAAATTCTTTGGATTTAAAAATGTAAACCGCCTTTAATTTCGAAATATAAGCAGTCTTTATTTTAAAATTAATATAAGCCTATCAAAGGAAACCTAAATAAAAATATCACAATAAAAAACTTTTAACTTGCAATAAAGTCTAGAATTTCTATAAATAAGAGAAAAAATTAATATGTCTTCATTACAGATAAATCAAAACGATAAACATGGATAAGAAAAACGGATATAAGCTCTAATTGCCTCTGTGTTGCAATTTTTATAAGAATACATCTCATGCTCATTTTCATTATATGAAGTTCGCACATAATCTTCATACACCCACTTATATTTAAATTGATATTGACAGTTTCCAGTTTGCTATTATTTTTTCTTTATCTAATTCAGATAGCTTCGGTATGTTGCATAATCAGAATCTCGACTTAGGAATCGTTGAATAAAATATATGTAGACTGGGACAAATGAAGATATAATGTCTACATTCAAATGATTGCGCTTTTTTTTGTTTTTGTTTTTCTGAATTCACTTTTTTAATAAAACAATGGTATTAGTTGTACGCTCATCGAAATACAAGCGATGCATGAAATACTATCAAGGTTGACATAAAGACCCAGGAAAATAATTCGAAGACTTTATAATTCATTAGCGCATAGGAGAAAAGTTTAAAGGTCATATGCCTAGGCACATCAACACAAAACAATATTCTTAGAAACATGATGAGATTAAGTTACAAGAAAGATCAGCCATATTAAAAATATGTACATTTAAATTATTTTTAGTTTTGCATGAATCGAAATGAAACGTTATTTATAGGTACAAAAATTCTTCAAAAATTTTAATTAAGATGTACTTGACATTGTAATCATTTAACATGAAAATTCCGCCAATTCATAATAACTTGACAATTATCAATGCGAAAATAGAAGATGTAATGTTAATAAAACCAATTCAATAGACTAGCGTTTCATTTCACTAATGAAACTTACTGCTGTAAAATAAGTTTTAAATAAAGCTTTTAAATTTGTAGATAGATAGAAAATATAAAATACAATTTCAAGTCTAAACCTTTTATCAATGAAATGATTATGCTTCGAATAATACTTATATTGTAAAAATAATTATTTGATTATTTGCAGAAAATGGAAAATTTTTCAAAAATGTCACTTGTTCTTTAATTAATTAAACTGCTAACAAACACTACGAAATCCTCCTTTTGAGCTGCTAATTCCTATCTTTAAAAATGTACATTTTCCAAAGCTTCTATTTATCTTGCATCTGTCAAAACACACATTTAATCCATTGCCAAAAAAAAAAAATACCTAAATATTTGAAAAAAATTTGATGTTGAAATTCTTTACTTTCCAGAATATGAACATAGAGATTTTATTTAAAAAGGAAAGAAATCAGATACACATTGAAACTTGATGTCAAATATAAAAATTTCATCAAACAATTTACAAAAATGCATTAAACATCTCTTACAGAACACGATTTTTTTAAATATGAATAAATATTTTTTGTGAAACATTATACTAATATCAAAAACTGAATTTAATTTTTATTTAAATTTTCCAATTGGATAAACACAAATTTATTGTTTTAATTAAAAATCGGGTAAAAAATACTGCTTACACCAATTCAAAATCACAACGCTGCTATCGATAAAAACATTATAAACTGAAAATAAATATCGCAATACTTAGCACTATTTAAAACCTTTAATTAGTTGGCATTTAAATTTCTGCTAAAATTCTCAAGAAAATTAGAGTTTAAAGTTAATATCATTATATTTGGAAATATTTAATTTATGAATTAAAGCCAAAATAGGTAATAATGCATGCGTTATTGGAAAGGAAGTGAAAACTGTATTTTGTTTCAACTATTTATAATTAAACTGACTAGGATAAAAGACATACAAAATTGAAAACAACACTTAAATCTAAAACTATTTGAACAGAAAAACATATTTTCGTAGTTGGTAAAAAATTAAAATGTAAAAGCTTAGATGTTTGCAATCAGGATATATGCTTCGTCAAAATAGTAGAATACATAACGAAAATTTAAAAATAAAATTGTAACAATTCAAAAGTTTCATTCAATAAAGAATTTGAAATAGTTCTATTCAAGAGCAGTAGAATTTTTTCCATAATTTTAAAATTAATTGCGCTTAAGTATTCTCCTGCGATGTCGATTGCAATTGGTGCTGGTCGTGAATGACATTCCACAAACGGGGCATTTGCAATGTCTTTCCCCGGTGTGCATCCTGACATGTGTTTTAAGATTACACTTTTCAGCGAAACTTATTTACAGACATGACACACGAAAGGTCTGTCACTAGTGTGAGTTCAATAATGTCTGACGCGACTTGCTTTCTGAGAAAAAAATTTCCGCATATATCAAATGCATAAGGTTTTTCTCCAGTGTGGATTCTGTAATGTCTGTTGAGATCGGATTCGTAATAGAATTGTTTATTACATATATTACAGATAAAGGGCCTGTCGACAGTGCATGTTCGATGATTAGTTTTAATGGTACCTTTCCTACTGAAGGTCTTTGGTAATTTCTTCATAATAGAATAGAGTCCTGAAGGTCCAGCCATAGCATTGTCATCTTTTTTGGTAGAATGAGGTTCCTTCATGTAGGTAGCCATTTTCGTCTTCTTACTGTGAACCTGAGAGTGCACTTCGGTTGAAATATATTCCTCATTTACATATTCTGACACTTGCATTTTGCAATTTTTCGGCACGTTATCTCCTGGTGGCAGATCAGGATTCTTAGTTGAATTCGCAGTTCCAGAAACCGTATTGTTGTTATCTGAAAGAGCATTTCTGATAACATATTCTATAAAATCTATAAAATAATTTTTATCTTTTTTCGAAGACTACGATTTGCTCTCTTCAACTGACATTTTACATTCTTCATCAGGTTCTGCATGCATCAGATCTGATATACCTGATCCTCTTTGATTTTGTGCGTCAATACTTCTTGACCTTTGGCAACTTGTGTTCTGTTATAGGTTTCGAAAAAGTCATTTCCATATGTGTTATTAGATTTAACATGTTTTGAAGACGCCGTAAAAGATGCATTTAAATTTTCTTGGACTTCAATCCCCCGAATATCTGAAATGGGATGAACTGTCAGAAGGACTCTTCATCTGGTTCTGCATGCATCAGATCTGATACACCTGATCCTCTTTAATTTTGTATGTCAATACTTCTTGATCCTGCGGCAACTTGTGTTCTGTTATAATAGGTTTCGAAAAAGTCATTTCTATATTTGCTATTAGATTCAACAATTTTTGAAGAAGCCGTAAAGGCATTTAAATTTTCTTGAACTTCAATCCACTGAATATCTGAAATAGGATGAAAATATGAACTATCAGAAGGAGTCCTTATTTGTGCATTGTTGGAGCTGTCTGAAGAATTCCTACACTTGTTTTCCTTTGAGGGAAGCGACTTGTATTTTACTTTATTTTGAAATTGCGACACATTTATGAACACTGATTTTTTACTTTCGTTTTGTTTAGTAACTGGGCAGTCATTCGAATTTTCCATAGATTTGTCTTTTACATTATCATAGCTTTTATGCGATTCTACTGGCCGTTGTAGTGAATTCCTGTAATCAAATTTCTTGTGAAAGAAACAAGGGTGATCCTCACCGCGTGTCACTATGTTTCCGCAACGTTTCCAACAGTACAAATCCATTAATTTCAATTTAAATAAAATCTGCCTGATCAAAAATGTAAAATAAATTGTTATTGAAGAAAAAAATTCGGATTTCTGTTTCTTCAGCACCTGCATGATGTAGGCGTTATGCTGAGATTTTAAATTTAGCAGTTATTTCAATAGTTAAATTAGATTCAAAAACTGAATAAATTATGAATTTATTCTTTCTTAAATAACATGCTAGAGCACGCTTTCATGAATTGAAACACTGGATATAATTCTAATGAAAATTGTGTGTCCTGATATTTAAAATCAGTCCTCGCATAATTTAATTATATTTGATATCCTTTGATTAAAATTAAACTGCAAACAAATTACGCATGTATAAAACTATGATTTATGAAGTCTCGTACTAGAATAGAGGGGATCTTCTTTTAACCTAATTTCCGCAGTTGACTCGAATTTATTACTTTGAGTCTATTTGCATGGTTCATTTGAAAAATGAAAACTCCTGTGGTGTTTTGGACAAAAATACTGCTTGCGACAACATACACTACAGCAACAGCTACTACTAACCGACTTTGCCGATCAAATGGTTCATCTGGAGTATTGGAAAAATATTTTCTATTAAATGTATTGTCTAATATTGTTTTAAGGACTTCCTCGGAGAAATAATTTTAAACGTCCATTTTTTGTTGCATATAATTTATACTTTATAAGTATGGTATAAAATGGTATATGGTTTATAAAAATTTGCCCAATCGAAGCATTTTACCTGAAAAAGGAAAAGAACCAAGAATAAAAATTAGCAATAATTTTGTTTGCATCTATATTCCATTGACTGTTCGTTACAATTTACTTCAGTAAAATTCCATGTTGTCTGAATTTTGTATTAACGGAATTCCGTTTCAGTAGCGTTTGATATTTATATGTTTCCGATTCTTTTCACATTAATTATCGAATAAAAGGTATTTTTCACATATAAAATAAAAAATCAGATAATTCAAGTCGTCGTAGTATCTTTTTATGAATAATTTGATTATTTAATCTGTTCAGTTAAAATTTCTTCCACTGATGTTTCTATTCTCACCCCATATATGTAAAATGTGTTCTTGATACCAATTAGTCAAAAAAATAATTTTATTCGAGAGTTTTATAATGATACATGATTTATTTATATAAATCCTCATTATCGATTCCAAAATTTCCTCAACATTGCAATAGAATTTTTAGAAACTGTTCAACTTAAAAAGACATGAACTTTGTTTTTTCTGCATTAATAAATAAACACAGACTGAACAGCAAATATAAAGTTATAACAATGACAAGATAAATTATAAATAAGAACATTCATGAAAGCATTACTGCTTTGACCTACTAATTAAGACTGTTGTGCATTAGAACCAAAGTAAATTCTATTAAAAATTAATTTAAACAAATAATGTAATAGAAAATAAAAACTTCATTTCGTTTCAGTACGAATTGTTTTAATTTTTTGAGCTGATAATTTATTTCAGCTTCTTTGGGAGTTAATCTGTAACAAAAATGTCAGAAATGTTATGCCAAACATTTCTGACTCGCATATATTTTAAAGAATTAATTTAAAAATAAATTTAGAAGACGATAGTTTCTGTCTAGATTTCTAGCAGATTTTGGGAGCTAGGTGGCCCTTTTGGATTATTAGTACGAAATTTTCAGTTCAATATTTTGTTAATAATTTGGTTTTATCGTCTTACTCAGAAAAAAGATTAAAAAACTTCCAATTTTTCAGAAATGAACTATTCTAAAAACTATACATTGTCCTGTACATTGTGTTTTATCTTTTCGTCATTTTCCATCGATTTTTTATGCATCCAATTACATCACAAAATGAAGCAGTATTAAAATATGGGATAGAATAAATATATAACATTTGAAGAATTTTAGACTATCGCTTGATTCGAAACTCTATTTTAAATATAAATCAAATCTACAAAAATTTTACAAAAATAATTCTTACATTGGAATTTATCAACATGGAAAAATAGACCGGATCACTATATCCTGAAGATTAATAATGGGAAAAAAAACTAGTATGAAAAATTAATAAAGAAGCTACGAAAACTCTTAGAGTTTCATTTCAATGATAAAACATTTTGCTTTAAATTAAGTTATAAATATTTTCTTTCATTTGAAAAAAATAAAAAATTTAAATTATAGGACTTAAAATTGATTCTTCAAAAGATAATATTTCGAATTTTGAGAATTCGTATAAAAATAATTTTTAGGCTTCGGAAGTTTTAGCAGAAACAAAATAAAATTTCACTAAATTTTTAATTCATTTAAATTCTATAAATGATTTACAAAACTAGGTACAAATTGTAACTACTTGCAAAGTTGTTGTTGTAAAAACAAAATAGGAACTAATTTGAGTTAAAATTGTTTCAATTTGGTTTAAAATGTAAAATATTTTCATACAAGAGTAAAATAATTGGTTCTGATATCACTCCTGTAAAATAATTGGTTCTGATATCCTCCAGATTGATATCACTCCTGCTTTCTCTTGAGATGATCATTGCAATTGTTGCTTCTCGTGAATGTCTTTCCACAATTTGGATATTTATAAGGCATTTCTCCTGTGTGAGGCCTGACATGTTTTGGCAGATTACATTTATTAGCAGAAACTCTTTTACAGACTTCACACATAAGAGGGTCACCGGAGTGAATTCTATAATGGTTGGTGAAATTAACTTTCTGAATAAAACGTGTTTCACATATATTGCACACAAAGTGCCTGTCGCCAATGTGTGTTCGATAGTGAGATTTAAGATTATATTTTCTATTGAATTCCTTAGGACATAAATCAAAGAGGAAAATCTTCTTGCGTGGGCACATACCGGAAGTTCCAGTACTGCATTGTTATCTCTTTAAGAAGAAATATGATCCTTTACGTTGGAAGTCATTTTCTCGCTCTTACTGTCAAAATAAAAATGTATTTAAAGTGAAATATGTCCATTAGTTACGTACTCTACGACATGTATCTTGTCATTTTCTGGCTCATTACTTCCTTGCAAGAAATCAGTATTCGCAATTAGTCTTCTTGGACCAGAGATATCATTATTATCTGAATGGCCTTTTCTGATAACACATTCTAGAAAATCCATAAAATTGTTTTTATCGTCGTTCAAAGACTGCTATTTCTCTCTTCACTCTCTTGACGTCTCATCTTCACTACCTGTTGCATGAATCATTTCGGAAATACTTGATTCTATTTGCTATTGCTCATCAACACCAGATGATTCCATGACCATTGGTGAAATGTTGTAAGCTTCGTGAAAAACATTTTCAGTTCTATAACAAGATTCTGTAAAAGATGCATTTTCTTCCGTTCGAACGTTCATTTCCCAAATATCTGATAAAGCATCCAAATAAGGAAGTTCACAAGGAGTCTTCAGTTGTGCCCTGTTAGGGGTCGTCTCTGAAGATATCTTGCATCCTTTGCTCTTTGATGAAACCATGTTCGTGATTTTTTCATTGTTTTCTAATAGCACAAATTCATGAGCTCGATTTTGTTTTCCGTTTCGTCTGACAACTTGACTTACATACTGAGAATTATCATTTGTATTTTTCGTAGGTTTGTCTCTTATTTCAACATTTTTATCCGATTCTACTGGACGTTGTAGTGAATACATATAGTCAAATTTCTTATGAAAGAAGCAAGGGTAATTCTCACTGTATGGCACTCTTGTCGCAACGTTTGCAACGTTATTGATCCTATAATTTTCATTTTAAATAAGATTCCTTATCAAAAATGTATCATAAACCATTATTGAAGCGAATACCTCTGTTTCTGTTTCTTCAACAGTTTCAAACAGTAGAAGTTAAACTCAGTTTTTAAATTTCGTTTCCAACTTTAGTTATAATAGATTCAAAGCGATGAATAAACTGTGAATGTATTTTTTCCTTAAATAATGTGCTAGAGCCCTGTGTCCTGAGTTTGTGTTCGTGGGCACGATTCTACTATAGAATAAGATGTCTATTCAGACTTCACTATATGCAAGTATCTATGATGTTATTGATTATTGATTTATCTTTATCACGCAATTGAACTGGCAGAAAAAAATATGTTAGAGAAATTATAGTATAGTGTAGAATGCATGGGAAATAGAAATTTAAACTCTGAATATAATAAATAATAAAACATTTTTACATTGAGAGTATTTCGGTCATACATTTAAAGAATCAAACTACTCCTACAAATTCAAAAAAAATAGATTCGTGCAAATTAAAAAAAAAACATAATTAAAAAGGTGGCATTCGAGAAAACTTGCGGTTTTCAAGAATATATTAACAAAATTTTCGAATTTTTTTCTCATTAAAAAAATTTGTCTAATACTCTCGTCATTGTGACGTACTATTGGTGTCATCTGGTGGCTTCCTGCCATTTACATATGATTTTTGAAGATGTGTGAAGTCATTTTACGGGTGATATACGCATTTTAGAGTTCGATTTCCGCGTGACTCTGAATTATCCTTAATTTATGGACATGAGTGTAGAATGTGTTTAACTGGCAATTGGCATTGGCATACTGTACATTGAGGGTCGGGTTCTCCCAACAACAAATACCTGTGTGTGAGTGTAGTGTTTCTTATTCTTACTCAAATAAGAGATGTATCATGCTTCCTATTTGATAAGCTGGTACATTGAACAATAAAATGTTTAATTGAATGAAGCTTATTTGTGTTATTGAGATCCCATTCACTTTGCCCTTTAGAGTGTAGGTTGATTTTAATGTATTGTTTTTATACCATTTGCAGGAACAAGACACATTAAAATATTATAGGCAGATTTTGCCAGAGAATGTATGAGCATGTTCACGTGTATATTGGGTGCTCTACATATCAGACCTTTTGACCCAAAGTTTCCGAATTAAGAAAAATACATTATGCGATTTTTTAAAAATTATATTAATAAAAAAAGTTTTGTATTTTTTATATTTGTCCAACATAACTCCCAAAAATATTATTCTACAACTTTAATTTTTTTAAAATGTAGGTTTCTTAATACCATTTTAGATGAAATTTCTTAAATTTAAGTTACTTTTTTTCTTGAATTTCAATAACTTTAAAAAATATTCTTTCACTAATTTTCAATACTGCATTCCATTGTTGAAAATAAATTATTAATAAAATTTTAAAGATTTTTCACTGTTTAAATTAAAGGATTTATTTCCATTGTTATGAGAAAGAATATTTTTGAGATTATTTAGAAAAGAAATTAGAAACGTTAAATTACATTACTTTAAGAAACAGCATGCATTTAAAAAATTCAATTAATTATAAAGTAAGCGAAATTTCGCCTCTTTAGTTATCATTCTGGAAAACAATTGGACAAAATGGATTTTGACTATTTAAAATTTTTATATTCTAGTTCTGCTTTCTTGATATCTAGTTCTCTTGTAATATTTAATATATATATATGTATCTATTTGTTGATATTCAACGATAGATTTTATTTATTGCAAATTAATTCAATTTATTTCTTGTTGTAATCCTTAATACCTCTTTATGCATTTTTTACAGTAAAAATGTAAGAAATGAAAAAAATGAAATGAAGAAAAATTTTACAATTTATTTTTATAGTTTAGATGAGAAATTAGAAGAGGGAATTACTTTGCTATAAGAGAAAACATGCAATTTGAAATAGCTAACCCATATACGACTTCTTATTATGTCAATGGGATACGATTTCATTCGGAGAAATCCTTCTTTTTTGAAAGATGCGCGAACATCAAATTATGTGTAAGAGATATAACGAAAATTATGTATTATTATAACCAGCGAGAGTGGTCTCCCCTCAACTTTCTCGCATAATCTTTAATAAAAATGTTATACCAAAGAAATCTAAAAATCGAATCAGTATTTTAGAATCGTTTTCCCAATAGATTAAAAATATGTCAAAAGCTCTACTTATAGTCATAAAATGCCATACAAATGTAATATATTTAACTCATTGGCTTTTGAGTTATCGCGTTTATATGCTTCTGAAAGCACAGACGGTCAACCCCTCATTGGATTTGACTCACACTTTGATAGATGTCTACACCATAGATGCTAAATGTGTGCGCAGAATTTTATCCATCTAGCCCTCTTCGTTTTATAGTTATCGTGTTAACTTATATTCGAACTGTCAGACAGACAGACTTCCTCAGGACAAAGTTTACTCAAAATATTACAGAAATCTGCAAATTTCGCATAAAGACCGAGCAGCAAATTTCATTTCTATACGTCAAAGCGTTTTTTTTTTGTTATCTTTGTCACAGACAGAGAGACGGACAATTTCCATAAATATGATTTTTGAACTCATGGAAATCTAGAATGCGGAGATTCCCCAAAATCTCGAATTTGATTGCGTTAATTTCGAATTCGAATTGTTTACGATTATTGTACTTTTTCTACACAACGTATGTGAGAAAGTTAAAAAATAAGAGAAATTAAACACAATCAGTGATTAAGCCAATTGATTGCCAACGGCGGGTAGAATTTACTAAAATAAAATGCCCACCACCCCTATATTTATATGCTCAACAACAGAAAAAAAAGTCGTTAAAATTCTAAACATTGAGCAAAGTAGAATCAAAATGTTCATTTAAGAAGGCTTAAATCTTTAAAAAATTACCCAAGAAATAAAGTAAATTGCAGAAACAAGAGTTCTTGAGAATTCTGTTCTTAATAAATTATGGTTAATCTATTAATGGATACTACAACATATTTTGCTACAAATAAATGGACATACGAAAACAAATAATAATAAATGCTTCATTTTCCTCCTTTCATCTATTAGAAATTATTTCATTCTTTATACAACTTTCAAGAATTAAAAAAAAAAACTTACTGTAATTCTGATTTCAAAAACATTCGAAATAATTAATAACATAATTAATACCATACCTCAAATACCATGAACTTTTATTGTTATTCAATAAATGTTTAAGCTTTTTGTCATATACTAAGCAGTTATAAAATTTAACCCTTTGCCCACGAAGATATTCCCGCTCGAGTTGCCACAAAAAATAAAGCGGTGAACTATGATAACTTCTTTAGTGGAAATAGCTAAAGATGTCAGGACATATCAGAGTTTCGTCTTCTAGATTTCAATATATTAGTGTAATCAGTTGTTTGGGAAATGGAATTCACACTTTGATAACATTTATAATTAGAATTCGTCTTTAAATACATAAATCGAATCAGAAAGTGAACTGCATTAATAATTTCATACTGGAATTCATTAAAATTCCTACTTAGATCGTACCTTCTCTTTAGGACATTTGTATCTATTTCAATATATATAAAAACGCAAACAATTATTCCAATTATATGTATATATTTATTGTACTTCAGTCACTGCTTTCAGGTAATCAGAGATACGATTTATACGAGTTCTAAAAGTATTCCAAACACTTTCTCGTGCACTCTCCACTAAAGGTCTTATCCCTTTTCTATCGCAAAAAATTATGGGTCTTCTGAAAAGCCACGAATATCTTGCACAGCAACGATGAAGGATAGCTACGAAAAATGGGTCGTTAGTGTTTTGATCCAGCATTTTAATTGAATCTATAGCCAGAATATATATTTTAAACAACTTTTTTCTGGCGAACTAACATTAATCAGAACAATAACAATACGCTTAAATAGGCATAGGAAGTTTTATTTATTTAAGTTTTTACGTGCATGAATTGTTAAATTTAAATTTACGCTAGAATACATCAATAGACAATCGATTGTTTGAGAAATATGATTTAAAATAAAATATAGCACCATATTTTAGATGCTAAAAGTAGGTACAAAATTTCATTCATCTAGAACTCCTTGTTTTGAAGTTACAGATTTTCCATTTTCTCGAAAGGCTAGACAGAAAGATTTCGTGCGACTGAATTTCGTTCAAAATTTGATCGAAATCTTTAAATTTGGTAGAAATACTACATACCGAATTTCTAGCTCAAAGTGTTTTTGAGTTTTTGTGTTGATCGACAGACAGATGTAATGAGAAAAATTGTGTATTTTTGGAGTCAGGGGATGGTGTCTGAAATGTAGAGTTCCGACAAAATTGGACTGATCGAAGACTGCCAATTACAATATTTCTTCTGAACAACTGTATACGATAAATTAAAAATTATGCTATTTTTATTTCGAACAAGCGATATCATTATTCATAAAATATTTGATTCTAAGGAATCGCGGACTGTTCTAAACTCTAGAAAAAAAAGCTTCACAGATCTTATATTTTGTATCCTGATTTTAATTTCAATTTGTTTGAAAGTAGCTTACCATAATGTTATCTTTTTGTGGAAATTTAAATGTATATAAACTCTTAGATCAAATTTCTGAATCCTGAAGTTTTACAAATTTAAAATGTGAATGCACTAATTTACTTCTAAATTTACTGCAATTTCTCTTACTCTTGGGTGCGGTTTGTCTATTATTTTGAACCAACTATAGCGATTTCAAATCTGTTTTTGAGACCTCTTCATAATTCATCCTTTTGTTTCCTTGTTTGCGGTTACTAAATAAGATATTGTTTCACTCAATAAAGTTGTCAGCTCCATTTTTTTCAATATTATAATTTTTAATAATATTTTTTTATTTCTTTTTTTTTAAATATTGAGAAATCAGCAAATTTTTCTTCTTAACCGTAACTAACCAATAAGTGAAAATGTCGGTAGTATCGCTTAGGACAAAATCCTGAATTTTGAATATTTTATGCATTTTTATTAGCAATTTTTTAAATATTTCTTCTTTCCATTATAAATATTATGGGTTTCTATACAGATTGTAAAAATTCACGAAGAAAAAAAAATAACATAACAAAGAATACTTTTAAAAAAACTCCATCTCATGTGCTTTGGAATTTCTTTGAGCATTCGTTGCATTTGTGTCAGGAATTTAAGTTATATAACTGTTTCCTTAACTGTTCATCTTAAGAAGACTACAAGTGTTAATACAACATGTTAATAAATAAATAATACAATATGTTTTTAAATAAAGATAGCATTAAATATTTATGATTAAAAAGTTTTTTAGATTATCTTGCAGTATTTAATCTTTATATTAAAAATTTAATTTTTTTATATATTATTATCTAATGACACCTTTGAAAATTTTTGTTTTTCACACGGCCAAATATGTTTACCAAATTTTTATATTAGAAACGCCAGGCATTCTTAACATACACAAATGGCGATTCTAAGATTATGAATTATGTTGTTGATTATCCCCTATGGAATGAACACCAATTCAAAGAAAAACGAGAGAAACAGGAAAGGTGGAGTGCAGAAGATTCTGAGAGTAAAGTCCGCTGAATACCCGACGGCAAAGGTCTGACTTTGCATCACGTGAAGAAGACAATCAGATACTCATTTGCACACCCCTTTTTGCAGGAGTGCTCTTTCCCGCACCTCACAGATAGAGCTGAAGATAAGGAGCAACCATGCCGGAAGCAGGACTCGAACCCGGGATGACCAGATCACGTGGAAGACGTGCTACCACTAGGCAAGGAAGCTGGCTTATCATTTTTTCCAGAGATTTGTAGAAGTAAATCATCGATAGATATTGATTGTTGATGAAAGCTCCAATTGTTGTAAAATTGTTGATAAAAACGTTATACCCGGGAAAGAACTTAATTATGGATAAAACCTTTAAAAGTAATTCAAAGTTTCGAAATTGTAATTCAGCGAACTGCGTTACAGAATAATTGAAGCATTTTCATGTCTTTAAGTATAAGCAAAGCATAACCAAATTATTGAAATAGAAAATAGCAAGTTATAATTTATTTTAGAATAAAATGATAATTTTTTCTTATCTTTTATAAATATAAATGATAAGATGATTTTATGAACAGCTTTATAATATTTATCTTTATGTCTTATATTTTTTTAAATATTTATATATTTTTATTGATATAATTTTAAAATTAATATAATATAAATGTTCATTTATATAAATATAAAATTCTATCCTGTATTTCCGACAATTGAAATTTTTCGGACACACATATGAAACAAACGCAAATGGTGTATCGGTACAGCAGCAAGTAAAATACATTTCTACTGAAAAATTCTTTAAAACAACAGAATTGAGACATGACAGAAAAAAAGTTGAATTATAAGCAAAAAATATTGATTTCGGGAAAACTTTGAATAACTAACTACCTCTTTGACCTAAGAATTTACTTGATTTCCTAATTAGATGACACATTGAAATTAGATCATTTATAATTATTTTGGCTAACATAATAATGTGAGGTCATTTAAAATATTGAAGCTGTTTTAAGGAATTTCGCATTTTAAAGTACTCTATACTTTCTCTCAATTTCAGATACAAAATTTAAAATTTAAGTGATTCGATGCAAGAATCAAACCCGTCATTGTACTTGAAGGAGTTAAGGATGTTGAATTATAGAATTATAAAAAAATATAAATGAAGAATCTTGTAACTTCTAAAATTTTGCACACGATTTATTTCTTGTGTTTGATTTTTGTTCTTGAAAATCAATCAAAATATTTGATTGCAAATAAGAAGCAAATTTTAAACTATCCTTATATTTGTAAGAATTTTATGAGAATTTTTTCAACTTATATATATACATACACATGTTAATCTGCAAAGATATATATATATGAGTTTCTGATTCTTACATAATTGGAACATTTAACAGTCATTTGAGAAAAAGGCAATTTATTT
>JAPMOR010074023.1:187853-199189 GCA_026543865.1 Argiope aurantia | reverse complement strand
AATTTAATGCAGTAAGGTATCATATTCTGAGAAATATTCTGGACACACCAAATTTTAAATAAATGAATGAATGTTTCTATTTTCCACGATCAATTAAGACTTATTTATGAAGTTTTGAATGTTAAAGATGTAGAAAAACTCAACATTTTCATAATCTTAGGTCAATTAATCTTGAGAAACATGCGCGCTGATTGGCGTATTTTCTTTGAAACGATCGATGGAAAATCTAAAATTATCCTTTTTTTATTGAATAGTGATATTCAAATTTTCATAAATCAGTCAGTTTAAGTGATTGATTTAGTTGATTGGAAATGAACTCTTTTTATTTAAAATATTAGTTTTTCAAGAACATTTTGTTAATCGTGATTTCCATAGCAGAAGCTTTATGTAAATTCAAAAATTCGTTATTTATTTGAGCATTTATTGAATCAAGTTACATAAAATATAATCATTTTCCATTTAGACCATTTTAGCATATCTGTGTCTTACTAAAGGTTTACAAATTAGCTGTGTGGCCCTGATTTGAATGGATATCCTGTTCATATTAAACAAAACTTGCCTTAAAATAAAACTGATTTATTGGATTAATAATATAGAGAGTGTAAAAGATCATAAAACAATTTTTCTTGAATTTATTTTTCAGAAAAAATAATATTTCTTATTTGTTTCATTTCCTACAGACACGTGCCGAAAATTATATTTTTGGAGATTTTATTTCTAAAAAGATTTAATTTATTTTCAGTTGGAGCTTTAATCAATGTGATGGCAACACTTTGAAAAAAGCAAATTTTTTCTCATGAATGCGAAACGTGCTCGTGTCGCTTAAATTTTATTTTTATTTTGTACGAAAAAAATTGCTGAAAAATATAGTTAAAATATTTATTTAAAAATTCATTAAAAATCGAAATTTAATTTTAATGTTAAAACATTGATATCAATTAAAAGATAAAGTTTTGATCTTTAACTTGATGTAAAAATCTTTTTTGTGCGGTAATATTTTCGGAAGTTATAGCAGAAACACGCCAAAATTTCGCTTAATTTTTAAATAAATAAAATTCTAATTAAATATTTGAAAAAATAACCCCAGGTGCACATTCCCTGCCTCCAAGGTATACACGTGCCAAATTTCGTAGCTGTAAGTTGAATGGTCTGGCCTGTAGAGCGCCAACGCACACACACACACACACATTGAGCTTTATTATAAGGATAGATTATTCCCAAAATAAACCATTCTTCTAAAACCTTCAAGAAAATTACGAAGGCAAAACTCAATTCCATTTTGATCGATTTGTTGATAATCGATAAAATCACAAACTAGCAGACGATTTTTGGCGACAAACGCATTTCGAATATTTAAAGTTATCGAACTGTGCATTATCATTTGCCTTTTCCAAAACATTGGTTAGCTATCCAAATTTACATTAGATTAAAATTCAGAATGAATAGCATGTTTGTTCTCTGAGATATTATGCGCCGCCGGTTTGGCGAGGGTAAAAAAACAAACCAGCGTCTATGGATATCATTTGCATTTAAAGCGAAGTCTTCTTGCTTCAACGCGTCTCATCCAGCTTTGAATGATGAGCTGGGTCGATGCACAAGATGACAGGGTAGTTAGTGAAAGTGTGTATAAATTCTACATTTTATGTACAGCTCGAGGCTAGATTGTTGAAGAATGACTTTGTTTTTTATTAGTTCTTCCTTGTATCTTCTGTTGCAAGAGAAAGTTGATTCTACTGTAAAATATAAACTTTAGTTTTTGCGAAGCTATATGGTTGAATAGTGGTCTCCCTAAAACTTTCTCGCATACTCTCTAATAAAGAGATTGTCCCAGACTTCCCACAAAATTTGTAAACCTTAGCTAAGGCAGAAAACGCCTTGTTTAGCATTGGTGTACAACAACTAAAGAAATATCAATTTTTGGCTTGAATTTAGCATTTTTATCATGTAATTCTTGGCGAATGTTTCAGCAATTAATCCTCGGCATGCGTTTAAAGGCACCCAAAAACCGAATTTCTGTTTTAGACGCGCTTTTCCCAATCGATTGAATTCAAAATTTGGCACAAAACTACAATTGTAATCACATATCAAATTTGTTATATTAAATCTCTGGGTTTTTTTAAAAAAATTATTGCGCTTATATAGTTCTGTAAGTACATACCGACAGACGTGCAACGATCAATAGGATTTGGCTCAAAATATAATAGGGGTCTACAGTATAAAAATTAAATCTGTGCGCCAAACTTCATCCATCTAGCTCTCGTCGTTTCGTATTTACTGAGTTAACTTACATTCGAACACTTAACAGACATACTTCCCCTGAATGGAATTACATAAAAATTTCACAGATATCCAAATTTTATCCATCTAGTTAAAAGCGTTTTTTATTTTCCTTTGTCACAAATAGATAGACAGACATTATGCCAAAAATATGCTTTTCGAATTCAGGGAGATTGGAAACGTGAAAAACTAGAGATCGATTTTTTTTTTTGGATTATAATATTTTTTCTATACTTCGTATACGAAAAAGCAAAAATAGATTGTTGTTGTCTCCCCCACCCCACTCCAAACCACAACTTTAAAGCCTAAGAATTCAAAGAGGTTTCATTTAAAAGTGCGCTATGGAAAGGGTTTAACATCGACAAAAGAAACGAGGAAAACTGAAATCTCCTGACTGGATTTTGTGACCTTTGATATCAATATCAGGACTATAGATTTATACACAGTACTCAGTTAATTGAAGTTCAATTGTCTGAGGCTAATTTGAGGAAATTCCACCTACCTTGATAGTGTAATGGACTTCATTGTAAATACTTTATTCGTCAAAATTCTAGAAATGAAACAAAAAATGATTTCATTTCTACACTTTCAGTTTTAAAAATCAAAGTCAATCAGCCATCAAGCAACGATTTAAGTTTTTTTTTTTCTTCTAAATTAGAAGCATCTGCATGCACCTGAATCGCATATAAAATACCAAATGTATAATTTATAGGTTTATACAAAACCCGACTTTTTGAAAAACCGGTTTTCGAATTCAATATTTCCAAAAAACTGGTTTTAGCCGGTTTTCGAATTTTTGTCAAAAAAAAAATAATAATAAAATGGGGGAATTTTTATTTAGTTTATATAAAATAACAAAAAACGAAATCAATATCAAAGCCTCCTTTGTCTATTACTATGAATGGTGAATTGGAGTGTTGTCAGAACCTCCAATTGGTTTATAACAAAAGTGCATCCCTCGCCATGCTTTCCATGGGCCGCGGTGGCCTAGTGGAAAGGTCTCGGCTTCGGAACCGCAGGATTTCAGATTCGAGTCCCGAAGAATCGTCGTGTAAGCGGGTCTGGTGCCCGTTACATCCGTCCTCCCGTTGTTGTGGTGTGGAAGTTTCGAGAGGGGGCTTCCAGCTCAAGTCACGCTCTCGTCATCTGACCGTGCTTCAAAATGACAAGGTCCGTCCCAAAATAGCTCTCGTGTTGCTTTAAAAACGGGCACGATAATATAACTAAACTAAACTCACCGTGCAACAAAAATATCTAAAGCCCTATCACTATCATTTTCCTCCATAAAAATTTAAAACCTTTTTAAGGCCACTATATATTTTTGAAACTATTTGGAATATAGCGATTTGATGTACTATTAACAATTAATTTAACAAGTTTGTTACAAAAGTAGTTGAACACTAAATTTCCATCTAGATTATAATAGCATTCCCATTTTACCTTGATAAATAATTAAACAAAACAAAAAAAATTAAAAAGAAAAATATACGATTTAATATCTCGATAATTCATTGATTCTGAATGGTTGGTTGAGTTTGTGCTTTGTGGTGCAAGAGCCATACTTGACTGAACTGCACTAAACATCAGATATATACATTCTTCATATTCCATGTGCCAGTTACCAGTAAAAAGGAAATTGCAAACCTTTACATTCTAAGAAACTTAAAAAGTTTTGGATGGGGATTTTCTCCAATCAGTTCTCTTAAGCTGACGTTATTTCTACCAAATCGGTTAAGTTTATAAGTATTAAAATTTTGATACTCTATTAAAATATGTTGCACTGAAAGAATGCATTGACAATGAGAACAAATAGAATCAGGTGCTGAACAAAACATATGTTTGTGCAGAAGTCTTATAGGACCGATTCTAAGGCGAGTCAAAATGATTTCCTGTTTCTTGTATATATTAGATGAAGTCACCGACAAAAGGGTAAAATGCATGTAATTTATTTGTGTGCTGCTCGTCCCAAATAGATGCCTGGTCAGCTACCTCATTACCTGCATGGCCAAGAATCCAACAAAAAGCAAAATGCAGACCTCTATTGGTTAAATATTTGTACATCTCTGCACATTTAAGCACTAGAGGATGCCTAAGAGGATTGACATTCATCTGTGCGTCGATTTTGCTTTTTGAATCGGTATATAAAATTAATTTCTTTCCCAAATTCATTTTTTGTAAAGCCAAATATATACCGTATATTTCCGAGGTAAATACGGAGCAGAACTGATGTAATCTTTCTGATACAAACGTGATCTACATTCTTAGAACCTTCAGTTAACACAGGCTCATAGTTAGAAAAACGATTGATTATGAATGTTTTAAAACAATTAACATTTTTCATGTTTTTATCACAAATATCACTCTTCAGAATCACAATTTTTGAAAAAGGTTTCTTTTTTTTTCCAGAGCGGCGATTTTTTTTTTTTCTTTCGATATCTTTTGACCTTCAAGGTGAGCGAAATATTTTTGTCTTGTGCCTGCAATAGATGATCATAGTTCCTTCGTGATTTCAATTTTCAGAATCTTTGAAATAATTATATTTCGTTGAACTATATATATATAAACGTCAGCCTTTTTTAAATAATAACTTTTTAGGTTTTCAATTTCGATTCTTTTATTACAAGAAAAAAAAAACTTTTTTTGCATCAGTTTACCCATGAAAAAAGTATTAAAACCGTAATATTTTCACAGTTCGCTACAGTTTTTTTTTTTTTTTTTTAATTTTTTCCTAAATATGAAAAAAAAAAAAAAGGCGTCATTACTGTTTCTAATGGATCATATTTAAAAAATATTTTTAATTTATTTATATTAACGACCTGTTTTAAAGCAACTCTAGGGCTATTTTGGGACGAACCTAGAAATTTTGAATCGCGGTCAGATGACGAGGGTGACACTTACGCACACACTAGTGGAAGGACATTTGATCCCGACGGATTTAACGGGTACCAGACTCGCTTACACGGTGGTTCTTCGGTGGAATCAGGTCTCGAACATGAAACCCTTCACTTCCGAAGCCGAGGCATTACCACCAAACCCCCTCGGCCCAGAAAAAATTTTTAACACTATTTTACTTAGAAAAGAATTAAATTCAATTAATATATAAAACTAAGGCCTCAGAAAAAGAGGAGAGGAAGGGGTGAAGTAAGGCCTTCAAACGAAAAAGATGACCTTTTTAAGGACCCCTAAAATTATTTTGCTATTTAAAGTTTCTTTTTAATGGCCATTGAAAACTTGATCTTGCAATATGCATTATTCGAAAATAGGTAAATGACCAGGAGTCTCCGAAAAAAACTTGTGAAAACAGTACCAGTTATAGCTATCTCAAATGGACAGATAAGATGTTCCATGGATATTTGCATAATTCATAAACTTCGTACAATTTCCAGATACCAAACGAGAATCCATTTGATATGCCTCAAGCCATGACTTTGCATGGTCTGCGTAATGTCTAATCTATAAAAAACACACTCCGCAGCTTTTGAACCACAATCCCTTAGATTACATTTAATCATTAACCTGTTATAGGCATTGTGACTTCGTATAAATGCAGGATTAATTTTTGAGCAGGCAGATATTCTCTTCTTTCATTTCATATTTCGTTTTGTGCCACAGTTTTGGAAATGTGAACAATCCATTACATATTTTACATACTCATTCCTTAGTATTACTGTATCGATAACACTCTAATAATTTGTAACTGACATCTTCCCTTTATTTCCTTTCGGTTTCCAGACAAGAAAGCTAACTTTAAAGTTTTCAGTCAAGTGGCGCTGTAAATGATCTCATTGCGCAGCAGAGGGTCATTTTATCAAACCTAGACATCATTTCAATGACTATACATGCCATCGTTCTGAAGTTAAAAGAGATCTGAGTATAAGGGATTTAAATGGACACCCATTATATGCGTGTGTTATTTGTTAATATACGAAACATAATAATAAGTAACACTGAAAATTACTTATCTTATCTAGACAGTTTGGAAGAAAAAAGATGAAAAATAAAGACACAGAAATACTTTTCTTACAGCAGTTAAGTTTTATTAATGCATGACTTTTCTTACACAATGGATCTTGAATGTCAGGCACGGGTTTTTCAACATCTTATGTACACAAAAAATGATGCGGCAAAATAAGAAGCGCTCAAAAACAATGATGAAACGACTAGTTCATTTACAAAAATGAAGGAAAGAAAATTATAACATGGCGAACGATCAACGAGCTTGCATGCAAGTAATAACACGAATAAGGAGACTACACTGATATGCAGAATGAAAAAAAAAAAAAAAAAAAGACATTTTACACAATTCCAGAAAACAATGAGATCTTTAACAACAAAACTCTTTCATAATACTTCGGAATATCAACGCATCTTACAATAATCAATGTAATTCTTCAATAATCAATAACAATCAAGTTACACGACTTGAAATTCAAATATTACAGTGATTTATTATTTACAAAAATTTTCCGTTTGGGAAATTGCACAAAAATATAGCTACACTTTTTTTTTTTTGTACATCATTCTGTTCAACAAAATCGCCGAACATAAAATAATCAATGCATGTGGTGATCAAAGTACAGAAAATGGGATTAAGAAAGGAATTACTAACAGAATATAAAACAAAATTATCTGTTTTAAACAAGAAAATGACAAATTTCTGTTTTTTTGTATAGTTTTTATGAATTGCTTTTTTAAAATTCGCGCAGCATCTTGGCACTATTCTTCCAGTGGTAATAATATATACTTAACATGCAGAACTATTAAAAAGTAAGAATTTCAAGTAATACGTATTTATCATAATTTAAAAAAAAAATTGAATAACACTCCAAACTTCTAAAAAAAGAATGAATATTTATAGTAACATATTGTTTAACTACACTTTGGTGTAAAAGAATTAAATGACTGAACTTAATTTCAAACAATTCTTTCTTAATCCTTTAAATATAAAAGGGATATATATTCCAGAGAACGTTTTTTGTTTCAATATAATACAAATTTTAAAAAAATATAAGCTAAATGTTTTATATCCTTGATAGACTTGGAAAACATATGCGAAGAAAAAAAAAAATTACAATTGCGTTAAATTTGCCATAATTTCAACTTTAAGAATTTGTAAAATAATAATAATAAAAAAAAATCATTATTGCGAACACCTTTTTACACATTTTCGAAACAAGAATACAAGGGAAAATATAGCTATAACATATCAAATTTGCATGCATAAAAATAAACCTTGAGAAAGTTAATCAGAAACGTGTCTATACAGTTCTGGCCTTTAATTTCGTTCGTCAAGAATTTTGATTACGAATAATTAAATAAATTTTCAAATTAATACTGAATAATTCTCCATAGGAAGATGCGACTCGCAACTATGGAACGCGACATTAAATGTAAACAAACAAAAATACGATGTCGTATAAAGTCTTTGTTAACCCATATAGATCATAATATTTATCAATTATTACAAGTTGCGGAAACTACAGTTATCATTAACTGAGAATTGCTCGGATTATTCCACTTCCGGATGCAGATAGGTTAAATTACAAATATAGAACGCAAAAATAACTTAGTTTAAAATATTATATACTTCTTCCTAAACAACAAAATTATTAATTATTATTTATTTAAATAATATGGGAAAACAAACTCAATACCATCAAAAAGGTTTCATGAACGAAAAATAAATTTTAAATGAACAGAAATCTGAACATGGATCACCACAATTATATACAGATTTAAAAACAAGCCAAATGCATTTTAATGAAACTAAAAAACAGCAATGTCTTAACTTGACTAAAATACGAAGTACACCAAGTCACATGAAAAGAGGAATTTCACAAGCAAAAAGTACGTCGAAACGTATTTGATTAGTAGAAACCGCAAGCAGTTTTCTGGAAATGTAACGTAAGTTGCATTTTACAAATCAAGTCGAATGACCCAAGATATTAAGACTAAACTCGCAAACATTAATAAAACAGCACTGAAAAATGAATCTCGACACATCTGGACATTTCATTCAATAACGTATTTACAAAAGAAAGTTCTCCGAGAAGATTTCAAGATTTTTCTAGTCTATAAAAGCAAGGAACAGTCTGGTATTTTAACACTGCAGCGATTCAACTATATGTACAAAGCAAATTGTGAAGGACAGCGCAGGGTGTTCCTCAATATCTACCTTCATTTCGTAGTATTTTACTCATAGTTCGAAACAAGGTAATTATTTTGGGATACCCTGTTTTCCAGTCCTGCACTTGTTCCAAAAGTTCCAGCAAACTGGAAGAAAGCAGAAGTACAATTTCTTTTTATAAAACAATAATGATCGTCTCGAAACAAACACCCGATGGTATTTTCGGGCGTTTGAAAAGTGTGCGGATTTTAGACAGGGGAAAATTTTACACCGTCGCCTCGTATTTGGGTTTTGAGGCAAACCCCATTTCGAAGTACCTTTTTTTTTTCTTAAAAAAAATAATAATTAGAAATCTTATACAAAAATACGAATAAGATATTTTTTACATACATTCGAATATCTATAAAGATTTCAATTTTGAAATGGAAAAAGATACTGTACACATATAATACAATACACATTCGCTATGTACACAAACATTTTTCCGCGATTCTTACTCCATACATAAAAACAAGAAAAAAAAAATGCATTCTTATTATTTTCAAATTGGAGGGAAAAAATTCTTCGTTTTGAACAACATTTCAAAATAAGACTTGTAAACTTTGGATTAAAATACTTGCCAAAAAAAAATCGTCTTATACAATAATTTAGAGACTTGGCACAGGTTCAGGTTCACGTAATGTATTTTTACGTCATGTGTTCCAGTAGTTTACCGATTAAAAATGGAATACAGCAATCAAATCTAGAATGTCTACTTAATTCACAAAGAAGGAAAAGGAGGAAGAATCGTAACTATAATTCCTCTACCATTTTCGACGCAGATTCTGGGCATTTCACAAACTGTTCGAGTAAAAAAAGTACCAAATTTTCAAATTCTAATTAAAATATTTAAAATTGCTGTCTTAAGAAATCCAAAAAATGTCCAATCGGAACTTGCCGAATTTCGCTTTCGAATTAACCAATAAGGTCTGGTCCTTTGAATTTTGCATTCGCATGACATTAAAATATTGTCGATAATTTATACTTGTTTTGATTAATTCAAGATCGAAATTAAAAAGAACATTTCTGAATTTTCAAGAGCTAAATTGTTTATATGTAATGAAGTACAGAGGTATGGTCCATACCTCTTATGGCTATAAGGTATGGTCTTTAATACCATAGTAATTCATTTTTCAAGACTTTTTAATTAATCTGAGGAATTTACACTGCTGTAAAATGCATAGAACTATTAAATATTTATAGTTTTTGTTTATTAAAATTATGGCATTCTTTTAAAGATTTCACACTTGAATCCAGTTTTTTTTTTTTTTTTAAATCTTGGTTATACAGAATTTTAATTATAGACTTTTCAGCTTCAAATTAGCTAAATCCTATTGGATTTGCAATACAGAATAATCCATTTTAATCGAAATAAAGCAGAATAATTAATGTGAAAAACAGAATATTGAATAGGAAGCAGAATAGTGATTAGCACCAATATTAAATCGAATTTATAAAGATAAAATAATGGGCCAAATTGGAAGTTATGTGACCTCAATAGAAAAGCAAGTGAACTTCCCACTGCATCCAGTATTTTTTTTCCTATAAAAAAGCTTCTTTAGGTAGAAGCAAAAGTTGCATTTTTCTTCGCAATATTGCACTTAACCATTTTATTCAAACTGGTGAAGATTTTCTTCCTCCTCTTCCCCCCTGAGCCTTGAGGTCAGAAAAAATATCCAGCAACAGTAAAAAATAAAAAGGTGGGATACTTTTGTAAAGGCGACTCAAATATGTGGCTTCAGAAATCAGTAGACAATTCTGAATTTACAAATCAAATGGCATAAATTACATAATGTGAACATCACTTGAAAAATGACAGATTTATAATAACTTTCCAGATACAGTTCCAAGACCTCCTCTCTTATTTGAAAATATACAATCATTTTAGAGTGGACATTGCCACATTGACGTAACGCAATAGAAAACACTGCAAAGTTGCAGTTAATACATATTACAAAAATAGAACTCCAAAAGCTTTCAAAAAAATATCTCCCTAGTGCTTTACTTTCAGTTTGTAAATACCTTTTCTTCGGAAAAATGGGATTAAACTTATAATTAGCCGATATGCAAGAAATGTCAGTTAACTAACTTGCTAATAGGATAACTCATCATTCTTGAGCTTCAGTTACGAGACAATTATCTAAACACAAAATATGTATTCAAATCCTAAATTCAAAAAGGATTCTTGCTGTTATTATATAAATTCTGGTTTAATAAGTCTATATGAATATGTACAAATACACGAAAATGAAGAATTAGTCTTCCTACAATATATAGATATATATTATAAAGATTTCTAAAAAAATGGATGAACCAAAAAGTTTGGTAAATTATTTACCGAAATTAAAATTTAAAAAATAAATTTAGGTTATTATTATCCACTTATTTTATAATGTAGTCATATTATTAAACAAATTACTTACCTAAGGAATATGTAGATAATTATTAAATAAACTGGAATAATTATAAATATATTTTATAATTATGAAGGTTAATATATTATTCATGGCTAGTGTTATCAATATTTTTAACCTGAAATTTAGAAAATGAATGAACCTTAATCTTGTTAAACTTATTAGAGAAATTGAAAAGTCCCACCATTTTTTATTCTATTTAGAAAGAGTCATTTTATATCGATGACAAAAAAATTAATTAATAAAAATAAAATGAATTGGATACTAGAAATTATTTTTAAAAGCACTTGAACAGCCTCGAATTTAAATATCGAATTCCTTCGAAACAAGATTCCTATTAGATATCGAATTAAGTATTAGCTGCATACAACTATGAATATTCAATATGGTATACTGATTTAAGAAAACTATTATATCTTGAGTACACTTATTTCTTTATGTTATTAACTAACAGATTTTGAAACTCAATTTTGGTTTAT
>JAPMOR010074023.1:165351-187753 GCA_026543865.1 Argiope aurantia | reverse complement strand
ATATATATATATATATATATATATATATAAACCAAAATATATAAACTAAATAATATATATAAACTAAAGATGCAATTTGGAAACATTGAAAATTAAAAATCACTGGTCAGAATGACCAGAATACACTTCAAACATTGGGAATTTGTATGGAGGGAGAGGGTTCTTCAAAAATAGTGGACAGAATATACAACATTTCTTGAAAAAGTTTTGTTCCAGAAGAATTTTCTTATTATAAAGTTACCAAGAATGTTGTTGCCATTTACATATATGATTTCCTTATAATTAAATTGTCATTTTAGCAGACTGTTTTTAGACCCGTGGGCTATGTGTGGTTTGCTTAGACATTCCAACCTTTCCAATGCAAAATTTCACATAAATGTGTAGAAACTACGGAATTATTAAAAATGCTACCCTAATAGCAAATTTTAATTTTTTTGGAATGGCTTCTTATTCATCCCATTCAATAGCTTTATTCGTCTTATTAGTAATAAAGAGTTTTTCAATAATACTTTCTTATTGAATTTTATAATGAATTATATTTGACTGTTTCTCTCTCTCTGTCCTTTAGACTTCTTTTTAAAAGGTTTGTACTTCTTTCATTAACAAATTTCTCAATTTATTCTGCATCTAAAACGCTTCTAAAGTGATTTTTATTTAATGATTTTTTTTCATCATACCAATTTTCACAGCATTTCTGGAAATATTTTTTGTCCTTCATCATATCAAATTCTATTGCTTTATATGCATTCAAGTCAACTATCCGGTCATTCTAATCAATCGTTCTTACACTGCAGCATTTTGAATTAATCTCCATTTTGTATTTTCAATACAATTTTATCAGAAAGTTAAGCTACAATTCATTTATGTCTATTTTAAAACATAATTCAAGCTATTTAATGCTTTAGGGTTGATGTTTTTTTTAAATAAATAAGATGTTCTGTGGTTTATATATGAATTTTTTTTAGTTTAGGATTGAATAAACCATGTAAAAAAATTTAATCTTCCAAGAATGAAAAAAAAAAGTCTTCCAAAAAATGGAGTTCGGGAAGAAGAAGAAAAAATACCGATGTGTATTTTTTTTTTTTCCATGTTCGGCCAGCTCTATCATCTGATGGACGAAAAAACCTTTTATTTATTTACTTATGAGGCGGCATTATTTCCGGGTGCGCTCTCGTCTCGCTCCCGGAAGAACCCCCTGCTCGTCTGGCACTCCAACACGGTTATAGTTAAACAATTCGAAGTCACGTCTGTGATCAGAATCTGGTCCACCACCGGATTCTTCTTCAGCCAGACCTCGGGTGGAGGGGGGATTTCCCCGTTCACCCCGCAGCTGGGTTGATTGGCAGAAAACAGAGAACGGTTGCAATTGTTGTTCTTCGGCTGCAGCAGAGTGGGGTGGGGTGTCGTTTGCAGAGCCGTCGAACGGGGAGAGTGGCCGTTGAGTTGTTGGGGAACATCTGGTTTTCTCAAATCGTTATTATTGTTCTCTTGATCTGAGTGGTTGGCGGAAGATTCGGCCTTCTCTTCTACGACACCGTTCGATTCCAAGCAGCTGCTATTACTATCACTGCTAGGAGTCATTGTTCTTTTATTCGAAATCGAGCCAAGCGATTTGGAAGACTGTCCGCCCCTGGACAGAGACGGGCTCTTTCCAGGTGTCTGTTGCGATTGGGCCTGTTTTTTACTAGAGTTCGGGGTTTTGGAGGAACCGAGTTCGGATTCGGTGTGCTGCTGCTGTGTCCATTTCGGACTCTTAGCAACGAGTCTCGGGACTTTCTGGGGAGGAGGAGAGGAAGGCTGACCTTGAGAATGTTCGTCATGCTTGGCCGATTCGCAAACTGGATCTGTAGAGGATTTGTTGCCATTTGTTTCACTTTCCCCGGAGGGACTAGAATCGCTCAGGGCATTAGAGTCATCGGCGGCTCCGTTGGCAACATCCTCGTCAGCATCAGATCGCTTTCGTTTCAGATTCGGTCTCTCCTCTTCCGCGACGCATGCGTCGTCATTTTCTGAAGATGCTTTAACTTCATTTAGAGTCTGATTCGCATCCGTGTCGGTAGATGGCTCTGGCATCTCAACTTCCGGCGGAGTTGTGTCGTTGGGGTGGTGCGCGCTCCCACCCTCCCCGGACGTGCTATCGTCTGGGTGTCTGGAATTGCCATCTGCTCGAATGTCCTTCCCGTGTTGCAACGAGGCATCACTCCGGCTCTGTAAATAAATAAAAAGATTATTGGCAAAAGCGGTTAAAGGCAAATACGGGTGGACTAGGTAATAACAATAAGAGAAACAGTATCCCCCTCCCCTTTCAACCAGTTGCCCATAGTTTTTGTTAAAAGAAATGGGAAAGGGATGTGTATTTGCAACTGTGGCCAATGAACCATGCTCATGAGTTCATGTCAGAAACGAATGGTGTAAATTTTATGGGTTTTAATGCTAAAAGGTGAGAGTTAAAGTGGATAAATAAAAGTTGATGGAATGCAGGACAAGTTTAAATTGGTATAAACAAAATACAGTCATGATTTTAATAGATTAAAACATAAAAGTTCCTAAATTGAATTAAAACTATAAAATTAGATTTAATAAAATTTATGCACTCTTCTTGCTTAACAAAAATTTAAGCATGAACTTTATACAAAATCAAAGTTGTTACATAAAGCATTGCATTATATTCACATAACTAAAACTTAAGATTCTACATTCATTAAAAAGTAGGAATATATATTTCTCACATCAGATAGTTAATTTCTTTAAAGGGATAATTTTTTTTTTTGACAGAAAAAGTTATTTGCTTTTCTGAAAAGTTTATTTTCTATCTGCAGCCCTTCGGCAAAAGAAAAGAGTAAAATAAAAAGAGCATTCTACTGAATTTATTAAAGTTTAAAGATTATTTTCCAACCAAAAAATAATTATAATTTTAAGAAAAGAAAAATCATAAATATATATCAAATTCGATAAAAAAAAAAGTATGTCATGGTTAATATCAAAAACCGTAAATCAAATTATGATTTTGTAAACACCAATTTGCATCATGTTTCTGCCTTAAATGAACTTTTTATTATGCCTTAAAAGACAAGAAGTCATGATTTAATTTTGTTTTTCAAAATTAAATCATTATTGATCCTCATTAAATCATTATCATCTAGCTTACTAAAAATTAATTCTCAACTATAAATATTCTCATTTTCAACAAGATTCTCCTATTTAATTCGGGGACAAACTTCCCAAATTGCATGAAACTTAACAATCTAAGGCTTCTTTTTACTTACATCATTTAGGGGGAGACAGAGAATTAGGAGTCATTTTATAATTATACACTATGATCACATGACAGCTAAGATGACACTTTCTCAAAATTTCCTAAAAAGATTTCACCCTCAACACCCTATACCAGATAGATCTTTTGATGAATAAAATTTTGAACTCTATACATTGCATTCACATAGAGCAAATCTTGCTATAGTCCCCAAACATAAAAATGTATATATATATATATATATATATATATATATATAAAAGATCTTAATCTATGGAGAAATTCAAGTATTAATTACAAGTGGCTATAACTTTCTAGCAATAATGAAATATGATGATATTTATATGTTGATAACTAATATGAAGGAAACTTGTGAATACCGTACAGAAAGCTTTCATACAAAATGATTGTTATATACGACTCAACCATGTGGTAGTCCATTTTATGTCAAATAAAGCCATGCATAATGATATATATATAAACATACTAGCCACCTTTGGCGACCAGCCGGTTCGCCAGTATTACCGCTCAATACAATTTTCAATTAAATATTTTAAGTAACTGGTCTCTTAATAGATTCTCAAACAAAACATTTTTAATCTTCAAATTTTGATAGTCATACCAAACTTATAGTGTTGTTTAGATCGTTTCGTTCAATTTACTATATATATTTTGCTAATTTGTTGTCATTTCCGGTAAAACTTTAACTTTAATTTAAAGTGGAAATGATGAAATTGCAATTAATATAAAGATATTTTTTAATAAAACCAAGTGTTTTATTTTATTTATCATCTTTATTGTTATTTATTTATCTATTATTATTATTATTGAATATGAGTATTGCAAACAGAATCGCTCGGCATTTGAGTCTTATGTGAACTACAAAATATTTTTCATAATTTATGTAATATCTCAAAGAATAATTCAACAAAAATTTCTCAGATTCAGCATAAAATTCAGTTTTTAGTCTTGCTTTCAAAAGGATTGAAATGAAATCAATAATAATATTTTGTTCCGGCCTATAAATATATTTCAAAAATTATGAAGTCTAAATTTAATGCAGTAAGGTATCATATTCTGAGAAATATTCTGGACACAACAAATTTTAAATAAATGAAAGAATGTTTCTATTTTGCACGATCAACTAAGACTTATTTATGAAGTTTTGAATGTTACAAATTTAGAAAAACTGAACATTTTCATAATCTTAGGTCAATTAATCTTGAGAAACCTGCGCACTGATTGGCGTATTTTCTTTGAAACGATCGATGGAAAATCTAAAATTATCCTTTTTTTAATGAATAGTGATATTCAAATTTTCATAAATCAGTCAGTTTAAGTGATTGATTTAGTTGATTGGAAATTAACTCTTTTTATTTAAAATATTAGTGTTTCAAAAACATTTTGTTATTTGTGATCTCCACAGCAGAAGCTTTATGTAAAATCAAAAATTCGTTATTTATTAGAGCATTTATTGAATCAAGTTACATAGAATATAATCATTTTCCATTTAGACCATTTTAGTATATCTGTGTCTTGCTAAAGGTTTACAAATTAGCTGTGTGGCCCTGATTTGAATGGCTATCCTGTTCATATGAAACAAAACTTGCCTTAAAATAAAACTGATTTATTTGATTAATAATATAGAGAGCGTAAAAGATCATAAAATAATTTTTCTTGAATTTATTTTTTAGAAAAAATATTATTTCTTATTTGTTTCATTTCCTACAGACACGTGCCGAAAATGATATTTTTGCAGATTTCATTTCCAAAAAAATTTAATTTATTTTTAGTTGGAGCTTTAATAAATGTGATGGCAACACTTTGAAAAAAGCTAATTTTTCCCATGAATGTGAAACGTGCTCGTGCAACTTAAATTTTATTTTTATTTTGTGTGAAAAAAATTGTTGAAAAATATAGTTAAAATATTTATTTAAAAATTCATTGAAAAAAGAAATTTAATTTTAAGGTTAAAACATTGGTATCATTTAAAAGATAAATTTTTGATCTTTAACTTCATGTAAAAATCTTTTTTATGCGGTAATATTTTCGGAAGTTATAGCAGAAACACGCCAAAATTTTGCTAAATTTTTAAATAAATAAAATTTTAATTAAAAATTCGAAAAAATAACCCCCAGGTGCACATTCCTGGCCTCCAAGGTATACACATGCCAAATTTGGTAGCTGTAGGTTGAATGGTCTGGCCTGTAGAGCACCAACACACACACATTGAGCTTTATTATAAGTATAGATAATGATTATTCAATAACTGCATGTCTATTTTTCTATGAGGCTATCAAAATTTTATAAAATTACTTCTATCTTCAATTTAGTAGAATATGTTACAAGCTCCTGTCTTAATGTCTCGCTTATGTGCAAGAGTGATTGAATTAAAGATATGTGCAAAGAATGCTTAACGTGGTAGAATTACTGTTTGGATATTGACTGTGAAATCAAGAAAGAAAAATGAGAAATTATTAAACATACAAAACAAAAATTAAACTGTCTTCTGTATTCTGATTAATTTCCTCCCCTCCAAACAATCAAGTTATGCCTATTTGTAATTAGTACAATTTGCTTTGAATTTACCTTGCATTTCAATACACAAAAAACAAGGAATTGTTACAAACAATTTACTCAGAAACATATAATTAACTTGTAACTTTATTCCTATATACACTATTCTGTTCTTCAAGGGGGGGGGGAGAGAATTGCATGCACTGGGCAATTTTTCTAGATATTAATACAGCTTTATTATATATGTATATATATATACACATACATACATTTTTTAAATAATAAAGTAGTAGCAAGTTTCAATTCATTCATAGATGCAACCTTAAATGTTCATGTGTGAAGTTTGTGATTAGATGATTACATTGCATAACACTCAAGCATGTTACTAACAGTCAATATATTAATATTCTTGCTGAAATATAATTTATTATTTCTTAATATCTAATTTCAAATTTGTTTTTGAACAAGTAATAACTTGGAATTAAAGTTTATTAAAGACCACATCTTTCTTAATATTTAAATCATGATCTGATGATTAGGGCAATACCTGAGCTGGTAAATACCATCTTCAAACTTCCAAGTTACAACAAGAAGATGCTTGTTTCTTCACATAATTAACCTGCATCAAACCCATATATGGCTGATATGTAGTGGAATATATATTAAAACTCTAAATTTTTTAAATCTTGCACTGCAATTTTATCACTAGGTTATTGCTGCCTTCTTATTTTCATAGTAAATCTTTAAATGGCATATTTTAAATAAGAATTACATAATCAATATTTAAATGAAAGCTTGTAAAAATCCTAAGCATGATAATAGAATATATATTAAAAAAATTATCAGTAAATTAGATGGCAAGAGCAATTCCTTTTACCCAGATATCAAGAAAATATAATTTCACAACTTCCCTTTCAATATTTCCATCCCTAATTATATAAAGGATAGAACTATTAACTATTTAAGCATTAAAAAATGTTAATTGACGAGTCTTCCAAAATGCATCACTAGATTAAGTGAAAAAGCAGTTAGGAATTGAAGTCTCTAACTTATAAGGAATTACAGTAATTTAAAAAACTAATATAGAAGTTAGTTGAATTATTGATATGTGATAAATAACTTAAATCATCATTCTATCTTCACAATATCAAATTTTTTTCAACTGGATGGTCTAACAATGAACTCAAGATTAAACCCTACCCTACAACATAGAAATCTCCATTTCAAAATTCTAGATATTTGGTTTGCAAATTAATATGAGAAAAGATTTATACAAATACATGGCCAATAAATTTTGAAACAAAGAAATGGTTTTGAATTCTGACAACAAAGGTTAGAAATGCTTCACAGCAATATTCTTTATCATGAAAACTGTCAAATATAGTTTTTCTATAAGATATCGTCGTAACAACCAAATAAAATAAGAAAGTTCAAAATGGAAAGAACTATAACTATTGAACCAGAATAAATTGGAGAGCTAAATGAAAGTATTTTTTTTAAACAAGAGAACTTATAAGAGTATTTTCAAATAATTTTCAGTACAACTTTTAAGATTTATAAAACAAATCTAAAAACAATATTTTTTAAAAAATTGTTATCTTAAAATTTAGAATAAATTCTTCAAATTTGAAATAAAACATTTTAATCCACCATTATAATAATAAAACAGATGTAGCATGAAGATAGTGTAATTTTTATTTCTTCTTTTTTCTAATGCAGTTAGCCAAAAAGTATGAGAAACAAACAGGGGAAAATAAACTATGTAAATAACAACATATTAATGAAATACATTTTCATTCACATGGAAATCAAAATGAATTCTGAAAACACATTAAGAAAATTTCGACAGTACGATTATCTGTCTGACTTGTTTTATAAAATTGCTATAATTTACACTTTTTATGCACATTACAGAAAATACCATAACAGCAGTGATAAATTAAACGAATAGAAAGCAAAAAAGTACTTGATAATACAATTGACATCAGCCCAATTTAACAGAACTGCAAAGGAAATTTGGCATATTTGGAGACTAAATTTATAAAAATATATATTTTGTTTTCAGGCAAGTTGTATCATAATGATACAAGCTGCATCGATAACTATTTACCATGTTTTAGAATGTTTACAAGAAATCATTGAAAAATATAAGCCAAAAAAAAAAAAATCATATATTAATGAAAATAAAAAAATAATGAACAAGTGAAAAAAATTTCTACTTACCAACGTTCTATCTCGTTTTGGTTTAGGACCTCTTTTAGCTGGTCCCCCAGTTTTGTTTTGGCTAAAATGAAGAAAAGTTTAATATAAGTAGATCAAAGAAAAAATTATTATAAATACACATTTAAAAATTATTACTAAAAAAATCCACTTTTTTATATAGAACAAAACTGATTACTGGTGTGGGAAATAAGCGTCAGGAGTCTGTGGACGAGAAGTAATGTTTCTACACATGCCAGTTCTCATTTACAATAATGGAGATATAACTAGTCCCATCTTTGACAAAAACTGTTGTTTATGCAAGAGCCAGTAATGGCTATTTTAGATCACAGCACCCAGATTTCTGTTTCTATCTTTTGAAGTATGTATATGCTTAGACATTGGAGACATTTATCTTTATTAGTATATAACAAATCTGGAAGCTCTTTAAACCAGGACACAACATTTACTTGAACCCAGCAAATATAAGCAGATCCTCTCAATTTAAAATATAACTGGGGAGTTTTGAAAATAAAATGAAACTGACAAGAAAGATCAAATTTTAAATTTCACTTATCTTACACATATAAACAAATCATATAAAATTGGTATAAATGTCATATCATTAAAAATTCCTACATTCAATTTATTTCTTAATTATGGTATTCAATTACTTAAATTGATAAATAATCAACAATGGATTTGTCTTAATACTTAAAGCAGACTAATAATTCTAGTCATAAAAACTTTATTGAAAATTTCATCTAACTTTCTTCTTTTTTAGTTTCTAGACAGACCTTATACAATTAGATTTTGTCCAAAATCCGATAGAACTGAATTTTACAATAAAAACTGCATTTCAAATTTCATTCACATACTTTGCAGCATTTTTGAGCTATTGTAATCAAAGACAGGCTGTCAAGTAAATTCCAAGAACATATTTTTCAGAATTAGAGGTCTACGAGAGATACATGGAAATTCATCAAAATCTGAAAGTTATCACTTTTTTTCTTTTTTTTTGTCATAATGCCTACTTTTTTTATACTTTGTACATAAGATTGGTATCTATTAATGACATTTTATTTGTAAATGGTCAAGCAGGTAAGTGTAGAATAACAAACATATTCCTTTATTATTGATGGAGGGAGTAAGCACAAATCATTAATCTTAAAAATTGGCAAAAAATATTAATGAAATTGAAATGGTAACAATAGTATACGAAAGAAAGCATAATGTTTGATACAACTTGCAGCGCAAGATGGTTATACAAGGTATGCCTTATGAAAATATGATATTATTTATAACAGAAGTATTACACACAAAATACATAACAATATTTAAAAACACATTATGTCGTCATCACCACTGAAATAATCCAAATTTCAGAGTAACTAAAAAAAAACTGACTGCATTTGATCATTTGGGATGATTGTTTACAGTAAATTAAAAAAAATTAAAGCACATTTAAACCTCAAGTTCAAAATATAACTGTTTGATATTGTTTTACGCTATTCATCTTTCGTCTCTGTTTTGATTGCAGCAAATGCTATATTTTATGCAAGATTTTTTTTTCATCATACAATTTAAATGTCAGCTTAAAAATAAATATTTTAATAAAAAAAGTAGTAAAAATTTTACTTTGAAATTAAAATTCAAAGTAAGGAAATTTTTTGTCATATTTTTATTATTGGTAAAAGCATGCAAGAGAAAAATTTAAGACACAATAAAATACAGTTGAATTGTATTACAAAAACGAAAAGCATTATTACAAATTGCAAGTAAAGTAATTTTGAAAAATTTATTAAAATCAGAACAGTTATAGAAATGCTAAATTTCCCAAAATTTAAATATATGATAATATGCTAATATGTTATTAAAAAGAAAAAAATTAAATTATTGAATAAGATTTTTATTAAATAAAAATGTAATAAAATTTTGAAAATTCCTTTTAAATCCTGCTCCTACCACCAAAAAATAATTATAAAATTTTTTTCCTTTAGATGTAGTTTTCCCATATAATCTCTCC
Organism: Argiope aurantia; assembly: GCA_026543865.1. Lineage (NCBI taxonomy): Eukaryota > Metazoa > Arthropoda > Arachnida > Araneae > Araneidae > Argiope > Argiope aurantia. Next base: position 177,758 of record JAPMOR010074023.1, on the reverse strand, counting down.
ATGATGGAATTTCCAATTAGTAATATAACATAAAGTTTCATGATGTTACTACTAGTCATATCGCTAGAATAAAAATTTGAGAATTGTTTATAAAACATTCACCACTACCATCACAACTAAAATGTATACAATTATCTTAATTCATTTTTCAACTCAATATATTAAAAACTGAGTATAAACTCTGAAACAGCACTAAAACTGTCAATTGCTCCATTCTAGATATGCAACTGTTTTCTCATTACACAGAGAGCATGTTTCGACAAGTTCCACATGGTCACTTTCTATTTAATGTATGACTGCAACGACAAAGCACTGCTGTCAACTGAGAGAGGATTTACAATCTTTAAAGGTTAATAACTTTGAAAATATTTGCAAGAAAGCAATAAAGCTATGTAATTTATATTCTAAATTTTTAAAATTTAAAAGCAGTTTAAACGAGTATCAAAATGCACGATCGGCCAAAAAGATCAAGATAGAAATAAAACACAAGAAAATAACATCAAATAAATACTGATTAATGAAAATGAACACTGTAAAAAGTTATAAAAAGTAGAAGAGTAAACTATTCTTTAATTTGGTTTCAAATGGTACAGCTTTCTTTCCATTTAAATAAAAAAAAAAATGTTATTCTTTTTAAAGGAAGCATTTTAAAAAATCAAGTTCAATTAATTTCCTAATTTTATTTATTTCAGAATTATAAAGAAACAGATAAATAAAAGGTTACACATATAGCAAGAAGTCAAGTTAATTATTTCCAATAGAAAAATATTTTCGAACAATTTAAGACCAAAACAATGACTTTATAATGATTCTAAAAACAAAAGACAGAACTTTCCAGTTTCTTTATTAAAATAATTATAGAAAGATTTTTTTTTTTAATTTTCTTTCAACACTAAATCTAAAGTTTATATTTTGACGAAATGATGAGATATTTCATAATAAAAATAAACAAAGTCATCTATGGATTTCACAATTTTATCATTCTTTAAAAACCAGTCAGGATTATTGACATATAATTAAATATGCAAATTATAAGAAAAAACTAGAGTGAAAAGGAAGTGTTGTAGTCTCAAAAACGATTAATTATCATTGAAAAAAAAAATCTTAAGTGTGAAAAGAATCAATCAAAGAGGTCTATGAGTAAATTAATAATAGAAATAAACCAAGACAGTTGCATTACTATTACATTAATAACAACATACTGACTATAAACAAACTATTAACTGAGAATGAACAATTTTTTAGAAATTACTATGAAATTCTGCTTCTTAATTTAGTTTGAAAAACAATAGGGATATATATATTATTCTCATACAAGTTTAAATTACACGAGCATAATTTAGATTAATCTGAAGGAGAAAAAAAATGCAGATTTTCCTATCTTAAATCATTGAAGAAATAATTATTTCACATCTAATAAATTAACATTAGCCTTTTATACATTATGAATATGCTTTCTAATGCTTAGAATGGCATGTATATTATAAGCCGCCATATTATTTTATCCGATTTGCTAAAATATATAAATAAAATTTAGTTCAACATAAACGCTTATTATTTCAAATATCAATCAAAATAATTTAATAAAACGAACTACAATCCAGTTATAAGCGCGGTTACTTACAAAAAAAATCAAGTCAGCAAAAATATCTTTATAAAGAACAATTTTAAAAGAAATACAAACAACTTAAAATTAAGTTCATGAAATTCAATTAAAAACGGCGCGCATTCAATTCATCTGGCGCAAAATCTTGAACATATGACAACACAACTAAGATTTAATGAAATTTTTAATTTTATTTTATTTCAAAAATTATGATGAAATTATTAATTGAATAAAAGTAAAATTAAGTAAGTAAATATATTTTCACAAATATTTTTGAGGTTTAAAATATCAAAACAAGCATTGCGCATGCCCACACGGCAGCCATTTTGATATATATGCTAAGCGACTTACCTTGCTTCGAATGCATCGATCAGTCGAAAATCAAATATATTTTCTTCTGGCTCCCAAGTATTGTGCCTATTAAAACGTAAAACAATCCATCAAAATCCAAGATAAAAGAAAATATAGAAACATCAACACTGGTAATCCATGTTTGTAAACACTAGCAATAAACACAACATAATACGTACTTCTGACTCCAACCTTTCCATTTAATAAGATACTCCACCCGGCCCTACAGTAAAAATAAAAATTATTAAAAATCTAATATTAAAGACGATATTATCATTAACTGCACTCAGGTCAATTAATCAGAGCTTAAAATCCGAGAACATAACAAAATAAACCGCAGATTACTTCTGTTTACCTTCCGTATTCTTTTTTTCTGAATACATTCAGCCGTGAAAACTCCGTCACTGTCACCCAAATTTGACAGTTCCATTTCTGAAGAATCGTCAGAATCCAGACTTACGGGAAAAAAAAGAGTGTCAAACCCTTTATAACTCCATGTGTTGCCACATAAATTTTAATATGCACGTCACAACAATTCTTTAAAATTCCGACAACGCACAACTTCACACGCACACAATCTTCAGTCGCAGAGAGAAAACTGATTCGTTTCTTCTGGAACAAGATGAGTGGAGGGAGAATAGATCCAGTTCTATGGTTGCCGCGGTTTCTCGAGAGCGTCGCCAATATTAGCATTTGGCGATGTTTGAATAAATAACTGAGGTGAGAGCATGCTGTAAATGTGTTTTATCAGATTTCAACTTTTCCTTTCACGACAGCAGTATGTGTATAAATACGGAAAAAAATTTCTAAAACAAGCAGTGAAGAATTTTTATTTATGAAGACGAAAACAGATTTCATTCATTTATTTAAAATATAAATAAATAATAGAATGAATAAAATATTTGTATAAAAAAACTCATTAAATTATTTTTGATCCAAATTTCAGGTTCATCCTCCACTTCAAATTTTTAAATCAAATATCCATCATACTATTTTAATTTGATTTTTATAAAAGAAGCTTCAAGTGGCAAATTTTTGAAAAACTGAAATAACAAAACCTTTAATTAAAGATCATTTTCTAAAAAGTGTATTTCTGTAAATATATTAAACAAATACGATATATTTTTTTAGAATTATAAAATTTCATAAAATTTAAAATAGTAATTAATTAGAAATTTTACTAGAATAATTTTCCAAAATTAATTAAAACAATTCTTGAATTTAATTTTAATAAGTTCGACTGCAAGGATACAAATAATTGACTTATAAATATATATATATATATATATATATATATATATATACTCGAGCGCTTAGTTAGTCGATAGAAGCTTTTATTGAAATCTTATAATTATTCGACAACGAACCTTTGCCGTCAAATAATTTTTCCACTTTATTTTTAATAAGTTTATCAAAGTACTATAACTTTTCTACAATTATCAAAACATTACATCTGATTTAGAGGAATTTGAATGTTTATCTGCCCATGTATATGTATATGAATATAATATGTATATGAATAAAATAAACAGAGTCGGACCTATAAATAATGTATACGTGCCTATATAATCCTCTTCTCCGGATATTTTTTTATTGATTTTCATTTATTTTCTACGTAAGCAGTCTTTTCTTTATAAAAATTTGCTTCAAACTGTAAGAACGAAATTTTAAACTTTACGATAACTGATTTCAGTATCTAACAAATAATAATAATAATAATTAGTAAAAAAATAAAACTTTCAAAATAATGTGAAAATATTTTGTAAATAAACTGCTATTAATGAAAAGATAATAATTTCAATTTAAAGGTGGTGTAAATATCATTTCTGAATAACATTACTTCGAGAATCTATCGACGGAAACCCCAAAATGGCTGTTTAATTTTTAATTAATTAAATATAAATATTTATTATCACCATAAATATTTATTTATGAAGAAATTATCGATACTAAAATTAAAAATTATTTACATCCATGAAAAATAAGTACCTGTTATCAAACTAACGTCATTGAAGTTACAATATTTTGAAGTTTAAGATTACGTAAAAATTGTTACCTATATATCTTACAATATCGTCAGAAAACTGCGAAATTGCATTGTGATATCAATAGAAATGTTTCCACTTTCACTTCCTCAGACACTTTCTTACGTTTTTTGTTGAATTTAGTTTTTTAAGTGAAAAGAATCTGGGTGTGCATTGCGGAATTTTTCCAATTCGAATTATAATTTTTATCCACATTATAGACCCACATCTTATTTATCCAGTCCCTTTCTCTCTCTCTTTTTACGATTTTGAGTTATCGGTCTTAATTGCGCAATGCCGGACTAGTAGATGGATTGTCCATTGACAATCCAATGATTAGATGATAGATTTTTCATTGATTGTCCAAAATTCCCCAATTGAAATCAACAATTGGCTATTAAATATTAAATAACATAATTCATTGACCTAGTTCGTTTCCTTTCTAAATTATCGAGTTCGCATATTTACTAACACACAGACAGACTTCCCAAAGTAATCAACGCAACATATTTTTCAATGCAATTGATGTAGCAGGTTTCCCACTTTTCCAATTCAAATCAACAATTGGCTATTAAATAATATAATTTATTGGCCTAGTTCGTATTATTTCTAAATTATCGTGTTCACATTTCTCTGATAGACAGACAGATATCCCAATGCAATTGACACAACGCTTTTCTCAATGCAATTGATGCAAATAAACAATTGGTTTATAAATATTATAGAAGATGATTTATTGGCCTAGTTCGTATCATTTCTTAATTATCGAGTTCGCATTTTCACTAACAGGCAGCAGATTTCCCAAAGTAATTAATGCAACATATTTTCCACTTACGCCGCAATGCAGATCAATAATTGGCTATTGAATATTATATAACATAATTGATTGGACTAGTTTGTATTTTTTCTAAATTACCGTATTCACATATTCACTAATAGGCAGACATATTTCCCAATACTATCAATGCAACATATTTCTTAATCAATTGATGCAGCAGATTTTCTGATTCCCCTATGCAAATCAACAATTAGTTTATAAATATTATATAACATAATTGATTGGACTAGTTTGTATTATTTCTAAACTACCGTGCTCACGTATTTACTAATAAATAGGGAATCATCCGATTAACAGATTTACCTCAAACTATGATACAAACATAAAATTGCGGCCTAATTTCTTTTAGTTATTAATTTCTGTTTCTGTGTTATGATATCCTCAGACGCATGCGCAAACATCTATAATTCTAATGATGAAATCAGATTATGAGTTTTATATATTTTGCTCACAGCGTTTTTGAGTTCAAATGCTCACGACAAGCATAATTTACGAGCTTGAATTTCCTTCCAATTATTGAGAGAATTTTTGTGTAAAGTCTGAGTACCAAATTTCAGTAGTGGCTTCTTTTTTTCAGTTGTCACTTTCACAAAACACATACAATCTCCCTTTCCAACCAGAGGGAGTGGTTACCACAAAACTTTCTCACATATTCTCCGATAAAAGTGAATTTGTGATTCAAACTTGTCCCCCCCCCCCGATTGAAATTAAAATGTGACGCAGAATTATAATTGCAGTTAAAAAATTTCATTTCAAATATGATATATTTAAATCATTGCTTATCACGTTTATATGCTTCTGAAAGTACAGACCGACAGACGGTAAAGCACTTATTGGATTTGGCTCCAAATTTGATAGGTTGTACAATATAAATGCTACATCTGTGTACTTTTATCGTATTAACTTATATTCGAGAGAACAGACAGGCAGACTTCCTCTGAATGAAATTAGCTCAAAATTTGATAAAAATCTACAAATTTGGTGTAACAATTATGTACCACATTTCACCCATCTAGCCTAAAGCGTTTTTGAGTTATCGTTGTCACAGACAGACAGAAGGACGGGTACTTTTTAAAAAAATGTACTTTTCGATCTCGAGTTCTAAAACGTGGAGACTCGACAAAAACTCAAATTCCATTGTTTTAATAATTATTGTATTTTCTATATACTTAGTGTATAAGAAAGTGAAAGCCTTATTCGAGGGCAGACGAGGTTTATATAAGATGATTGATTAAAATCTAGAGAATGAACTGTTTTAGGGGTTAGAGTCCTTTTGATATGTTATTTTGTATTATAGAAAGTAAAAAAGTCATTTTTGGAAGATATTTTTAGAATTATTGACTAATTCTAGTTAAAAAAAATCGAACCTTTATTCCGACAGATGAAAATATTATTAGCTTCAGTCATTTGCTTTGTCTTCATCTGGTTTGATTGCACTAGCCATTTCATCATTCTAATGATCAACAGAAAAATGGTAACCTTAAAAATAATTGCGTTAAAAAGTTTTATTTGTCTTATCGCCTACATTTATATAATGATATTTCATCGTCGTTCCTTTAAAAAGTTTCTTTGTCAAAAATTTATTATATTCACAGAATATAATAAATAATGATTATATTCATATTATAATATCATCATATATCATAAATATTTCATATCATATATCTTCATATATTCATAAATATTTATTATATTCATAGAATTACGTCGATCATAAAAATTCTAAATGTGTTGATTTAAAAAAAGAAATTTTCACTTAAGTTTTGAAAATTAAAGGTATTTAGTATATAAATTTTCCGATCTTATAAATTAAAAGCTATCCATTGAAAGCCCATTCTGAAAGGGGCCGTGGAGGCCTGGTGGTAAGGTCTCGGCTTCGGAACCGGAGGACTTCAACTTCGAGACCCGATTCCCCCGAAGAATCGTCGTGCAAGCGGGCCTGAGGTACGCTAAATCCATTGGGGCCAAACTCCTCTCGCTGATGTGACGTGGAAGCTTGCAGAGGGTGGTGCCAGCCTCATCATCTGACCATGGTTTAAAATTACAAAGACCGTCCTAAAATAGTTTTATTGTTGCTTTAATCCGGACATTAATATAAGTAAAAAAAAACTAATTGGATAATTTTTTTTTTTTTTTGCATAAAAAGTGATGCAGTTAACAGTATCAAGGGAAAAGTACAAAAGCGACTTGTGGAAAAAAATTGATGTATTTGATGATTTATAGACTTTCATGTGAACACTAAAAAGTTCAAAAATCATATTTTATTTCTTAAGAAATTAATTAAAAACTTAATTAATAGATAACTATTGAGCAATAACGAGTACATATAATAAGTTACTAAAATGAGTTCCAAAATCGTTTATCTTATAAATAATGAGATAATTTGGCTTTATTTATCGCATTGAATAATCAAATATGATAATTCGATAAGATATTCCAACAAAACAGGAAATAGAAAAGAAGTTTAAAGATAAAGTGCCTCCGATAAATATGGAGAAATTTCCATTTGTATCTATTTGTTTCATCCAATGGCCATTATTTCTTTTAATAGAAATGAATAAATGCACGTTGTTAATGCACTTATAAAAAGGTGATCCAAATAAAACTGCTCCTCGTGTACAAAAATTAATCGTTGATTCATAAGATGATTGAGCGCACATACACTTTTAAGTTTGGATCATATTTTGACCAATACTGATCATCTTCTCTCTCGGAGGCGGGGGGGGGGGGGGTTATTTTGCTGAAGAAGGCATGAAGTAATCATATACAGAGGCTTATTAAGCCATGTACTCTTAGGGAATATGCCCTTAGGGAATACGACTTTGGGTATCCTTTCTCTTTCATTCTAAAATTTCCAGAACTCGCTGTTTTTATTGATTCTAAATTAATTTATATAAGATGTTTTTAAGTAAAAAGAATATTAACAGAAATTTCAATGATAAATCATTTAATTGGTGTTCACTCTCGACCCGCGCTGGCCTGGTGGTAAGGTCACGGCTTCGGAACCGGAGGGTTTCAGGTTCGAGACCCGATTCCACCGAAGAACCGTCGTGTAAGGGGGTCTGTTGCACGTCCTGACCAAACGTCCTCCCGCTGGTGTGTTGTGGAGAGGGGGGTGCCAGCTCAGGTGTCATCCTCGTCATCTGACCGCGGTTCAAAAGTAGGAGGTCCGTCCCAAAATAGCCCAAGTGTTGCTTCAAACGGGACGTTAATGTAACTAAAGCTAAAGCTAAAAAGCAAGCTGGTGTTCACTCTCAAGGAAGTTACAAGTTAAAAAAAAATACTTTTATGAACGAAACGGTAAAAAATATACCGAAATATTTTTAACTAAATTTAAGTACTCAAATATAAAATTTGCTTTTTGACTCGTTAGTCTATCAACAAACTAAAAAAAACAAAAAAAAAACAGCGGGTTGGGTCGGGTGAAGGATTATAATGATTTGCAAACGATTTTGAAAACTTGAAAGAAAGCTGTAAAATGATGTTTTGAAATTTATACAATGCCTTGTTATAATTTGAATATACTCAAGTACATGATTCTTATAAATCAAATAAAAATACTACAAAATTAGAAAATACTAAAAATTCAGGAAATAAATAAAATAAAATTTTTAAAAACCTGGCTCCAGGCTTTTCGAAACTCTGGATCTCTAGGTAGTCACCTTCTTTACCTATTTTATAATCCGTTCTTCATCATATCCGGCGAATTTTCTTATTTAATTAATGTAAAGAAATAGATTCGATAAGAGCGAACCATGAGTGCAGACACGATTCGAACCCTACAGCTTAAGCAGTAAAAAAAATGTTATTTTGTTCGTTGGAGTAAACGATTAGGAAATACAGGGTAGTTATGATTGAACTTCCCCTATAAACAGCATCCTGCAACGCAAACGGCTGAACGGATTGCGAAATTTGGTATATAGACTATACACGAGATGAGCTCACTGAATTTCAGGGGAAAAAAGCAGTTCCAAAATGTCCACTAGAGAGCGCCTTTTCCGGGAAAACATTAAATTTAACACAATAAACGACCAAAACGGAATACAGAAACAATATTAAAAATTCAGAACAAGAATTATTAATAATAAAATGTAAAACTGGAAAAGCTGTCAGTTCTAGGAAAAAAAAAATGTCGACATTTGCATGATTGCAAAGAAGAGGAAGTTTTATGCAAGACAGGTTAGGGTATGAAATGTTTGCAGATGTTTTTATGTTTTATATCCGTGCGATTTCTGGTTATGGGGCCATTTAAAAAGTCTCGTGTATCGCGCAAGTGTTGCGACGTAGAATGTATTAAAGAACTCCATATCGCTTCCTGTGCGAAGCTTCACAACTGATCAGTTACGATCTGCTTTTGAACATACTGTTCACCGACTTGAAATTTTGCAGGGGAATGAGGGTGGTCACAAGGAGCATCATCCTGGACATGATTAACAACTGCTCCTCTTGTGCAATTTCGTCCTACTCTCTTCTTGTTTCTGCAAATTGAACTCCCCCCCCCCAAACAACGTACTGTAATTTTTTCTTACCTTTATTTAAAGTGGTTCGATGACAAGGTGATTATTAGTCAATAAATGTTAATATTATTTCTGTATTCCTTTCTGGTCGTTTATTGTGTTGAATTTAGTGTATTTCCGGAAAAGATGCCTTCTGGTGGAAATTTTGGAACTAAAAATTTTTTTTTCGAAATTCTGTGAGCACATTTCGTGTATAGTCTGCATACCAAACTTCGTTGCAATCCGTTCATCCATTTGCATTGTAGGATGTTTATAGGGGAAGTTTGATTATAACCACCCTGTAAATAGTTAACACCTGTAAAAGAAAAAGTTACTCCATGCAGTAAGTACTAAATAAACATATTTTTACTGCTAAAAATTATTAGAAGTATACGATAGAAAATAGGCAAACAAACTCGATGAAAGTGTAATCACAGGACAAATTTGTATTTAATTTGGTATTTTATAATTGCCTATAATCCAATTTTTTAATTTAATGACCAGTTTTTTTAACGTCTTTTTAGTGCCATATTTTAGTGGATTTATAGATTTTTAAAGGCGAATTAATAGACTTAATAGACTTGTAATGATATATATTAAAAATAATATTCTGCTATTATGTTTATCCATTTTGTTGGAATTTTAATCCCTTGACTGCATACGTTTATTTAAAGAGGCCCTATATTTCAATTATCTGTAAACAATCAGACAAAAATGTCAGTATGAAGCAAATATGACTCATGCGACCCATAGAACATATATAGTGCGAATCATAATTGATTCATACAGGGGTCAAACAGGTTTAAATGACACAATTAAAGTTAATTTTTGAATAAAAATTTGATTTTTTTTCTATGTTTGACGCCTTTTTACTTTACATTTTAACTTTATTCAATTGTGGGAATTTTTGCATATCCAAATCGATGATATCCCTATAATTCTTATAATTAATGCTCTTTTGCATTTAACTAAATGGCAAGCTTTCAAAGACTGTTCGTGATTAAAAATATTTGAGTATTCTTAAATATTTCAAATATGCAAAATGTTTGCTCTCAAACATGGTTTTTATATTTTTTACTTTCTTTTTTTCCGAAATGAAAGGGGAAGAAAAACTATCTCTTGTTTCTACTTGTCAAAAAAAATATATATACTGTGATCCAAACAATAATATTTTCTCCTCGTAATAATCCTTTATGGAAATGTAAGAGAATTGCAGTGCTATTCTTGATTTTGTTTCCAAGATACTATATAAAATAAAACTCTATCGATCTTCCATCTTGAGCTGTATCAAAATTTCTATGATATTTGTTATAAATGTGTTAGTGTTATGTTTCTACTTTTTCTATTCGTAAAAGGTATGAAATATTTTATTCCTTTTAACCCGAATTCTTTTTCTTTCTTTTACTGTTTTTCAGTGGGTTTTCAAACTTTCATTTTTCATACGAATTTGTGCAAAAAATTTTATTAGTATTATTATTTATTTTAATTCCTTATGTTTCATTTTTCTACCGTTACGTGCATGTATCCCACATGACCACCTCCAAAGATACGCGTACCCTTGACCAGAAACCTTTACCTGACATTATCTCTGGTATCATTGCAGCAACAGGTGACCATGAAGGAATCCGTCTCGTCCTTTGGTATTTCCCCCGATGAATCCTCGGGAATTCCAGACGACACATCAGCATCCAATCGATTCCTTCTTCTGCACAAAGAAACGGCACCCTCGCTGGAACGAGAAATGGTTTGAGACCGGAGACTGGAAACGAGCCAAGACAGCGAACACTGCTAACAAGAATAGGAACATTGCACCCCGGCGGAAGACTTGGCTCCAAGGAAATCTCCTACAATATTGAAGAAAAAAGATTATTTCTGTTAAAAAGAATAGTAAATAATACTCTAACGCTTTACAATGGTTCGGCAAAAATTCAAATTGTAGAATATAAAGATGAATTTATTATGAAACTGCTATATTACTTTGGGCTGTTAAAAGATATATTAATGTTTAGTAACTGCATAAATTAGAATACTCAAAAAATGAGAAAAATAGCTGGAGAGGTCTCCCGAAATCTTTCTTGTAGATACTCTAATAAATGTACATTTGCATTTTAGATGCAATTTTTCTCCTAACAAGTGAAATCAAATTTTAACACATAACTACAATTGCTGTCACAAAATCACTAATCATCCTTATCCCTTTTAATGCCGAACGACGATATACCGATATATTACCACGATACCACTATAATACTTGCGAAAAATGTCAACGATGGTATATCGTTATGTAGGCGAGGATGCTTTACTTCTCAAAAAGTATTGAAATACAATTAACATTGATTTCATCTTCCGTTGTTTCGAAATATGTTTCTTTTTGAATTTTACAAACATTTTTATTTTGATTTTTATGACTTTCTTACCAAACCCTAGAGAATTCGCCTTAATTGGCCCGACATTAAAAGGGTTAATGTATGCTAAGTGCGACTGATATTGGATTTGTCTCAAAATTTGATAGGTATGTGCAATATAGATGTTAAATCATTGCACCGAATTTTATGCATTTAGCTCTCTGCAAATCTCTGTAATTACTGTGTTATCTTAGGTTCGAACAGCTGGACAGACAGACTTTCAGAGTTCGCTCAAAATTTGATAGAAATATATTAATTTAGTATTAAGACCGTATACCAAATTTGATTCGCCAAACTCAAAGCGTTTTTGAGTTATTTTTGTCACAGACAGACAGACATTTTTCAAAAATGTGTTTTTTGAATTTAGGGAAGTTTAAAATGTGGAGATTCTTCACAATGTCGAATTCAAATTTTTCGGCGATTACAGCATTTTCTCTATACTTCGTATATGAAAAAGTAAGAAAAAAAGAAGACAAGTTTTCTTTTGTGTTAAAAATCCGTTTTGAGCTGAAATCATTTCTGACAGAAATGTCTTGCCAAAATGCGTTTTAGAGTCGGAAAAATAAAGCAGAAAATCAAAATTCTGAAAGACTTTTTGCATGAATGAATAGTGATATAAAATATCTGTTATATTTTTATTAACATTGAATATTTTCAGCTTGCTTTATTTGATGCTATATATATATA
>JAPMOR010074023.1:107455-132413 GCA_026543865.1 Argiope aurantia | reverse complement strand
AGAATATACATATTATAACAGTGAATTTTGGTATAACTTTGTCTTCTGATATTGGTGGGCAAAGAAATAAGTTCATAGAACTCCGGTCTATCCGGGGTTTTTTTGTTATCCGGTCTACCCTTCCGCCACATTAGGCGGGACATTCGAGAATCTACTGTATATAGATATTATATGGAATAATTGCGTTCATATGCTTATACATATGAAATATTTGAATTAAATTTTATCAAACGTTTTTATATACATATTGAGTTTAGAGTTTAGTTATATTAACGTCCCGTTTGAAGCAACACTAGGGCTATTTTGGGACGGACCTCGTCATTTTGAACCGCAGTCAGATGACAAGGACGACACCTGAGCTGGCACCCCCCTCTCCACTCCACACCACACCAGCGGGAGGACGTTTGGTCAGGACGGATTTAACGTGCAACAGACCCCCTTACACGACGGTTCTTCGGTGAAATCGGGTCTCGAACCTGCAACCCTCCGGTTCCGAAGGCGAGACCTTACCACCAGGCCACCGCGGCCTCTATATACATATGGAATGATTTCATTAAATTTTATCAACGTTTTCATAAACACACATTTACCAATGCACTTTAAAAAGAAGATGTTATTTTCAATTTCAGTTACTTTTTATTTGTTTTTAACTAGGACATCTTGAAATCTACTTTTTCTTAAATTCCTTACTAGATGGAATTGCCACTAGAGAAGCTAAATTTTACTAAATTAATCAGTTTATGAATAAGTAAGTTCTCTAAATATTAAAATAGAGTATTGCCATCGAGAATAAACAAGTGTAAATTGTTACCAAACCATAGCAGATCAGAAAGCAAGTGGAAAATCGGTTATAAAAATCTTCCATGCCTGTATGGAGCAAGTGAAATTGAATAAATTTGTTTAAAGATCAGACGAAGGCGATTTCTTCTATTAATTTCCTTAAAGCTTTATTTTTTCTGTAGCCTAAATTATTTGCATTAATTACTTTAGTATTCAAGTTGCGTTTCACATCAAATGTCTGACCTATTTATTGCTGATTTTATTCTCATACGTTTTGCCCCACACTCTTGTTCTAGTACTAAATTTATATGCGTGCACATTTTAAGTAAATTTTTGAAATGTATAGCAAGCATCAATGAAAAATAGTTTGACAATCGGACGGAAATTACTAAGATTATATTTTTTCTTTTTTTTTTATAGACGAAATATTTTTATAACAACTGCAGAAGCTATGGCGGAAGACAATCAAGGGAACGCGTTCAAAAGTTCATGGTATCGGAACATGAACTGGAAAGGGGATCAGGATATTTTTTTAAAAATTTCATTAATTATCAGTCGACAACTTGTGAGGTGAAACCATGTTGGAACACACACTGTAATAGACATATTTATAAGGAAATACACGATGATATTGTGGAAAAAACACTCCTTAATTTTTTACTAAATATTTTTGTGGCATATTAAAGTTGTTTTGTCTCATGCTTGTAATGATTTTTAAAGCATATAATTGAGCTTTTAAGCCATCATCTACAATGCCAGAGAATTCGAATAATGTACACTTGTTAAAATATTATTTTAATTCTAAAATAATATTTTAATATTTCTTGTGTTGTTGTTGTTTCTAATAGCACTTGTCATAGACAAGCCCACTGACTTTAGAAGTCAATGATTTTAAGCCAAGGGTGCGTCTCTTGTTTTATCAGTAGTGCCATCTAGGACAAAGAGTACGACTTATCTAAACACACGTCACAGCCCTTTTTACGAGGCAGACTTCATTCATGCCTTTCATTCCCTCATCCTCAGATCGTAATTTAGACCTGAATCAGAGAACAATCACCCCTGATCCAGTACCCCCAGTGGTATTACTCTCTATATGGAAGACTTTGTGACCACGACAGATTTATAAGTTCGCCAGCCACCACACACATGAGGAGTCTACTGCCGGCGGGGTTTGAAATTTTAATATTTACACAATTTAATTAAAGCTTAATTTGAATTTCGTATCAATGAGAACAAATGGTAATGATTTTGAGAAACAATAGATCTCCATCTTAAAAAAATAGAAAACAAAATATTTTCCATCGTTTAATACACTCATAAAAATATGCTTTAATTAACTTTTAATTAAATTTGTAATGATTCAAATTCCCTAAAAAGAACTTTATAGTTTGCTTGTGTATGTTTATTTGTATTCGTAATATAATATTCTGCACAGATGCAAGTAAGAAAAGATTTATTTTTTTATCACTGAACATACCTTGTTTGATATCACTATATTATTTACTACATCTTCTTTCATATATATACTTTCCAATTTTTATTTTCCTATATAGCTATATAGCATAGAGAAAGTATAGTAATGCCAAAAAATTCGAACTCGAAATTTTGATGAAGTTTCACGTTTCAAACCTTCTTGAGTTAAAAAAAAAAAAAAAAAAAAAAAAAAATGGAAATTGTCAGTCTGTCTGCTACAAAGATAACTCAAAAACACTTTGGGATAGCCAGATGAAATTTGGCATACGGTATTTATACCAAATTTGTAGATTTTTTTTATCAAATTTTGAACAAATTCTCTTCAGAGAAAGCCAGTCTATATGGCTGTACGAATATAAGTTAACACGACAATTACCAAACGAGAAGAGCTAGATAAATAAATTTAAGTACGCAGATTTAATATTGTAATGTAGTTATCTGTCAAATTTTGTGCCAAATCCGACAAGTGGTTCACCATTTGTTGGTCTGTATTTTCAGAAATATGTAAAACTGATGACTGAAGAACGAATTGACTTAAATATATGAAATGCGGTATGGGATCGTGTGACTACAATTATAGTACTTGACAAATGTTTATTTCAATCGGTTGTGAAGAACGTGTCTAAAGCATAAATTCAATTTTCGATGACTATTAAACACATGCCAGGGATTAATCGCCAAAACACTCGCCAAGGATCACACGATAGATTCAGTAAAAATGCTCAATCCCCACCAAAAGTTAATTTTTCGTGACTATTGTACGTTAATGTCATGCAAGGCGATCTCTAGAATAATACCAGGGAATGCCTTGGTAATATCTGGTAATTAGAGGGTATGCAGGAAGGTTTTGGGGAGACTCCCACTGATCAAAAATGAAAAATTGTATAATATGAGTTTGCGTAATGGATTTTACAAAAGTTTTTCTGAAAAGCCTATAATACAAATCCTAGTACGCTATGTGGACCCGCTATCAAAGGAAGGTATTCCTCAAATATTGGAAACAGTTATCTGTTTTCCTAAGCCTTTTAACGTAGCACCGAACAGGGAATAACGTCAGAGCTTAGGAGATTCAACAAAAGTATAGCCGTAAAACCCTCGATTACCTTCATAAATGATCATTCTTGTGATCCGTGCTTCTGATAATTTCCAATCTTCTATGACACTTCAATCTCGCACTTGCGAACAACCCTGTTGATTTATTACTCCATTGTGGGTATGGGGGGAATTTTAGGGGGTCATATTTTAGAAGTGAAATGGAGGAGGATACGTCTGATCTTTTTAAAAGCAACAAATTGTTACATTTTCTACATTTTGATGCTGCACACCATAACCTTTTCAATAGCAATATGAATTGTCGAATGATTATCGTTCCAATATCAAAAGAAACCAACGAGAGTGAACTCTTCAAAACTTTCTTTCATACCCTCTTATGAAAGATGTCCCCCCCCCCAATCCACATCGAAATTAGTTATAGTGTGCATGGTATTGGCGTACAATAGTTATGGAATATTCACCACTGGCACGAATTTAAAATTTTTACTGAACCTTGTGTGTCGCGTAATCCTTGGCAAGAATTTTGGCGATTAATCCCTGGCGTGCGTTTAATAGTATCCGAAAATGGGTCCGCATTTTCCCCAACCGATTGAAACCTAAAATTTTACATAGGACTACAAATGCAGTCACAAAATTACATACCAAATTTAATATATTTAAGTCATTGTGTTTTTGAGTTATCGCGTTTACATGTTTTGAAAGTACAGACGTGAAGGTTACAGACGTTACTTAACGACAAAAGTTGAACCATTTAACAGAAATGCATAAAAATTTGATAAATATCTATGTTTTAGATGCTAAATCTGTTTACCGAATTTTATCCATCTAGTGCTCTTCATTATGTTTATCGTGTTAACAGCCGGACAGACAGTCTTCCTCTAAATGTATTTTTCCCAAAATTTGATAGAAATTTATAAATCTAATGTAAAGACCATATTCCAAATTTAATCCTTCAAACTCACAGTGTTTTTGAATTCTCAGGCTGACAGACAGACAGACATAATGCCAAAAATGTGATTTTCGAACTCAAGGAGGTCTAAAGCTTGGAAAAGGAGAAAAAAAAATAGGATATTGTGGGTGATCTTATTAATGCGAGTGTAAGAATAATTTTTATCACTTCCTATAGTTTCTCAGACATCACAACAGTAGATAGAAAGGAGAAGGGATTCTTTTCTGTCCAGCTCCAATCTTAAAATAAAAAAATATCACTAGATTGAAAGCAAAAAAGGGATATTTTAAAAAGCCATGTCCACTTTACCTTTCGGAAATATTTTATTTTCCCCCATTTCCTGTATTTTTAGTCCGTTTTTGAAAGGAGAAAAAGAATAGGCGGAAAAATAATGGCATGTCCGATAGTAATGGCATAATAACGAATTATCATTGCTAATTTTATACAAATTTAATGGAGCAAAATAACTCGGCTGTTTTATTATTCGAAGAATGTGATGTGATTCATTCAACAATGGCACTTCCCAAAGACCTGGCTGGTGGGAAGTGGAAGTTTGGAGAGGGGGTGAGGCAGGCTCAGGTATCGTCCTCGTCATCTCACCGAGGTTAATAATTTCGAGGTCCACCTCATAATAGCCCCAGTGTTTCTTTAAAACGGGACGTTAATATAACTAAACCAAACTCAAAGATGGAGATGGAGCTATTGATTAAAAGAGAGTAAAAATATTACCCAGGCTCCTTATAAAATAATAAAATGATGATGATTAAAGTGTTCACCAAGAATATGAATGAAAACAATCAGTGAACAATTCTCCGCATTCGAACCTCAAGATGTATGTGTTAGAAAATTGTGTTAAGTAGTACTTTTATTAATAAATTTGCTAGCATTTTTTTTTCAATAAAGAAATCTAGTCCAACAAATCTACTACCTTTGGGAAAGATGGTCTGTCATTCATTCTGCATAAACAGCGATAGCCTTATTGCTAAGAGAAATCCAAATCCACTGACATAGAAGTTAATGAAGAAATGCAATGAAAAGAATCCGATTCAAATTCTTAAGAATTCTTGCTGAAATTTGTACCATTATAACTTTGAGAGACACTGCTAGATCAACAATATGGATTCAAATTAATCTGATACTGACAGACTTCCGCTGAATGGATTTTGTTAAAAATTGGGCGTAAAGACCGTATGCAGTCAATCATCTAGCTCAAAGCATTTTTGAGTTCTCTTGTTCATAGACAAACATAATGGAAAAAGTGTGTAAGTCGAACTCAGAGAAGTTTGAAAAGTGGAGATTCGTCAAAATCTTGAGTATAGAATTTTGGACGATTACAATATTTTTTTATGTTCTTCGTATGTGAGAAAGCATGAAAAAATTAATCTATATTTTCTAAACGAATTTCAGTGTTCCGTTAGACAGAAAATTGTTGTCGTTTAGTTGGTGCCCAAGTATTTTTGGAGACATCTCCACCCTTCTATCACGGTGGCACGCTCGACTTGTTTCCCCATTCATTAAGAACTTCGACGATCGATAACTTAACTACTTCTATCAAATTATTAACCAGTTAACTGTTTTTGACGAGTATTCTCGTCATGGAAAAAGTGCATTTTGCCCTATGACGAGTTTATTCGAAAGTAATAAGAAATGACAATTTGCAGTTTAAATTAAAATTTTAGTAAAAACTCAATCATTTTCGTTAATTTCAAGATGTTTAAAATATTTGAGGTCAAGTCGAAATCAAAGGAACAAATAAAACATTATTAATAATTATTATAAAAAAATCGCATATAATATGAATTGTTTTTCAGAAATGTATCGCTATGTTGTACATTAATTACCCATTTTTTTCTATTTCTTTTAATTCATATGCAAAAAATGTATGTTAGTTTCAGTAAATAAAAATTTAAAGTCATTTAATTACAACATAATTTCATATTACACATACTCTGTGTTTGACGAGTATACTCGTCATCGCTACATTTTTGCGACACAGTTTACATACGCATTTTCCGAAGAGGTCGAAACAGTTAACCGGATAATACATGATGATTCAATTTTTTAGCCGCTAAATGAAGAACGCATACTTTCAAAGTTTTGAAACTTAGTTCATTTAGTCATATTGGTGTCCCATTCTGAAGACAACGTTTAAGCTGGAACCCCCTTCTCCAAACTTACTGAAGCGGGACGGCATTTGGTTTTGACGGATTTAACGAGAATCTTTGGCTTACATAGCAATTCTTCGGCGGAAGCGGGTCACAAACGTGGAATTCTGCAAATTTAATTCGAGTTCTTACCAACAAACCACCATGACTTATTATAAAACTTAGAAATATATTTATTCTTTAAATAATTTAAAAATTGATCCACCATGCATTAAATAGCTATTAGAAATGGGCCGCGGTGGCCTGGTGGTAAGGTCTCGGCTCGTGAGCCGTAGGAGTTCAGGTTCTAGACCAAATTCCTCCGAAGAACCGTCGTGTAAAGGGGTCTGTTGCACGTTAAATCCATCAGGGCCAAAGGTCCACCCGCTAGTGTGTTGTGGAGGAGGTAGTGCCAGATCAGGTATCGTCCTCGTCATCTGACCGAAGTTCAAAATGACGAGGTCCGTCTCAAAATAGCCCTAGTGTTGCTTTAAAATGGGACTTAACATAATTAAATTAATTCGATAGAAGTAGCTTAGGATATAAATTACCATGCTCGAAAGAGTTAATGAATATTACTGAAAATATTTTTTTCTTTTATATGCAAAGAAAAAATTTCAATAATCTACTGTCTTTTATTTTAAAATTTTATTAATTTTTATTAAGTTGTTAAATTTGTTTACATCAATTTTCTTTATGTTCGTCTAGGCATTTGAATTTGTAAATGCATATAAAATTATGTTTGTGTAAGGGAGTCAGGTATTCTTACATGAGATAAAGAAAAAGAATATGCTTTTAATAACCTCTCCAAAAATAATACATCAAATGTTGACAAATTAGCAATCCCTATACGTTTTTATGTGAAAGACTCTAATAGCATGAAATTTTCATATCTCAAAATCCATTAGTCTTCAATGGTAAATAACTTATTGCTATAAAAAATGAAATCTGAAATGCAGCAATGTAAATACTTCTAAATGAGATGGAAAACATGAAAATAAACAGAATAAATTCCTCTCGTATGAATTTTATTAAGCTTTAATTACTGAATCCGTTGCAGTGACTGAGTTTAATGTGATGTGCTGCACGGGAAAAAGAATCGATTTGTTTTACGAAACTTCGTTATCGACCAATTAATTAAAAAGATAAACAAATTTCGCTGTTATATTTGATGAATGTGTAGTACTATTTGATGATTAGTTAAATATTTATATTTTATTATTGTAATCACATAAGATAAGTTGAATTAACTTTTAAAATTTTATTTAAACATCTTTGAATTCTGTTATTTCGAACAGGTATGTGAAATAAAGCATTATTCTATGATATAATTTATTTTAAAATGTATTTTATGTGTATTTTAAAGTGTATTATGTATTGCGAAGTGTATAGGGTATTCGTAAAAGTCATATGCTAGATTTAAAGATAGGTTAGAAATACAGAAACAAGTCATGTTACCAGTAGAACATTGGTTTCCAAACTCTTCCAATTTTTTAACATTGCTGCAAATTCGATGTTTAGAGAAAATTTTCGATATATATTTTTTTAATTCCCTGTTATTAATATCTAAAAGTTTTCCTTATATTAACCGCCTACAACGACCAGTTTGTCTGTCCAGATTATTGATATTTTGGGCAACTATCAATGCAGATATTTTTTTTCTTAAATTTTCGCCTTGTTTTTTGATAAGAAAGAAAAACATAAATGCAATAGAATAAGTCGAAATAACTTGTAATGCGGGCAAGTTAAAAAGCTTATATACAATCAACCCTCATTTAAGAACGCTTTAATAAGTGATTTGTTTAACGAGCAAATCAAAATGTAAAAAAAAATGACTCGTTTAACGAGCGATGTTTCGCAGAAGGAGTGGCGAAGCGACACCGCGATGTCGCACGCTGGATTGACTGCATCAATCCATGTTAAGCGAATTTTCGAGGAAAACCTTATATCTACACAGAAGTAGCTTTGCCCAAACAGCGTTGTCAAACGTGACTCTGAAATGTTTGAGTAACTGGATCATTCATTGATAAAATTGGTCATTGGGTCTTTAATCTATAAAATTGCACCTTTGACCTAGAAATTTATAGCATTGACATTCAGAGCTGATGGAAGAACATAGCCAAACTTAGCGCATAACTTATGGAGCTGCATTCTGTGTCACAGCAAAAAAAAAAAAAAAAAAAACTGTGGAGGAGATATGATGAAGGACGAACCAGAGCAACAACACCCCCGCGAAAATAACGGAGATATTAAAAGGTGTAGGAAATTGCTGCATCGGGCATTAAGAAGCTTCGCCTTAATAAGGCTGAAACTATCTGCGCAACAAATTCATTTAATGATAATGCCGTGTCTCATTTAATTGCGCTAAATTTTGAAGATTTACATAATTTTTCTTTTTAAAAAAGCATACCTTATTAATAATAAATTACAATATAGTAACATTTTTTCCTGGAATTAAATGCGATGTACTATTTTACATGGATTTCTATATAAAAAAAGAAGTTTTGCTTAGCGAGTAAGAGTCGGGGAACAGATTACACTCCTTAAACTAAGTATCATTACGAAGTAAAAAAAAAATAAAAAAAATAAAAATCCTATTTCAGAATTAGTGTTTTAATAAAGCTTTTTTTTTAAATCTTTACATTGGTAGGAAGAAAAACACGCGATTGAACATTTTGCTGGGGCGAGTTCGAATTTCATAGCATTAAAAAATGAATTATTATAAATTGTGTATTACGTTAAAAAATTATTAAAAATAAAGAAAACGCTGCACTAAAATGAAATTGATGTCAATAAAAGTACAATTTTTTATTTTTAAAATAATACAATAATCATTTTTGTGAGATAAAAGTTTTGGAAAATATGGTCATCAATTTCCATAGGCACGTTATAGAGATCACCCATATAGAAATGGTTAAATCTGTTTACACGCCAGATTAAACTTTGTTTGATGTCTATTTCTTGATTTCTTTCACAACTTCTTCCCTCTAAGTGAATAAACCTTTTGGTTAAGCCTTATCCATCTCATTTCTAATAATATTTTTTTAGCTTTATTAGGGGGAGAGTGGACTTTATAAGACACCTTTGCGAATTATTCATTTAATGGTTATGAAATTTTTTATGCATATGTATTAAAATTTGAATACGCCTAATTTCTTAAGAAGAACTTTTTAAAAAGAAATATATTATTTTTAAAAAATTAAAAGATATATAATTTTTAAAAATTTCAAAATATTCCAGGGGATTTCCTTTTTTTTATTTATTAATTATTCTTTCCTTATCACTCAACATAAATTTATTTGGGAACAAAACTGTGCATGATTTTTTTTAATACCAATTAAAATGCTAATTTTTTAGAAATATTTTTGTGCACACATACTGAATTTTCAGAAGAATTTTATGTTTCTCTGAACTGAAATTGAGCTTGAATTATCTAAAAAATTTGAAACATAAAATGCATATCTTATTTTCTTTTAAAGTTTGACCGAAATCTTTTCTTTCGATTTTATTTCATTTCTTCAAAAATCAAGACACCTGGAACATTTCAAACATAATTAAATTTAATTTAATATCATTTTGAGAAAACTCATTAAATTGAATTTTTTTTTCTCTAAGCACTTCAAATATTTATTTTATGGGACAATATATTTTATAACACTATTTTAGTTAAATATAAACATATATTTTGGCGATAAAAGGATAAAAATAATGCTTCATGTTTTCATCTATTTTTGCTTACTTCAAAGTCCACTGTCCCCTTAATCAGCGAAGCGTTGAATTAAGTGTAGTTGAAAAAATGCTTAATGAAGTACTCTGAAACGTTCGTATAGTGATTTGTTTACATTTGACTGTTGCCATTCAGCAATATGTAATAGAAGCGATTTCTATTCCACATACTTTAATGTTATATATAGATATACTAGATTACACATTCCCACCCCGTTTCTTTCTTTAAATGGCATTTCAAACAACTTTCACACTCATAAAGAACTTCAAGAGAGAGTAAGTGGCATCTGGAGTATTATTTGATTCACCCCCCCCCCCATCCTTTCCTTCAGCAGTTGTCTTTTGTGGTTTTATAAAATGCAAGTGTCGCCACGGAGCGTGACATTATTTTTCCGCCCCCTTAAGATATTTCGCTTTAAAAAGTAACATAAACGTATTGATGTCTTGTGCTCATAATGCCCCCCCCCTCGGGGTGTCCATGGCCCTTCAAACCCACCCGGTCGCTGTGCCACTGTACTTAGCCTACTCTATAAGTTTGTAAAGAACTTTTCGGGGCACACCATGAAATTACAATTATTATAAAATTAGGTTTTCGGAAGGCAAATATTTAATGAAATGTAGAGAGAATTCCATATTCCAGATCTCCTTGAATCTAAAACAATCAATGTTGGAAATGCAAGATTTTGTTTTTCTGCACCGATGTCCGATTTAAAAAAAGGATATATGAAGAGAATAAAGATTATCATTATTATTATTATTTTACCAAATGTTATGTGTAATCATGACTCATTTTCGACATAATCCGATGTAGGATAAAGATTTATCATATCAGCGGATTAGTTTTCTTATACCCACATCGAAGTATCTTGCGGCCTGTAATATGATAAGGACCTTAGCATTCCCTAGAAGCTCTTTATTGATGCGGAAATATTATTTTGATATCCTAGGAAATTCAGAGAAGTGATGGAAATCATTCAGGAAATAAAGGGTGCTGGAATCCAGGCAAGAGGGTCGGTCAATCAGCATAACAAAATTGCGCTTTTAGAGTGAGAATTTTTAGATATACCAGGTCCGTTTTCATTCCTTAAAAACATTTCAAACAATTCCCAGATTAATAAGAAACTTCAAAGGAAGGCTAAAGTACATCTTACGTTATATGAGACAACATTTTTTCCTCAAGAAGTTGTAGGAAATCTGATCTACTGATCTCCGCGGCTATGTTGAAAAATAATCATGATTCTACATAACTTAATAAATTCATCTAGTTGCCTAATCATGTATTTTTAATTTCTCGCATGGGCAGTATAGAGAAAGTATTGTAATCGTCCAAAAATTCAAACGCCGGATTTCGACAAATCTTCATGTTTTAGACCACCCTGAGTTCGAAAACTATATTTTTGGAAATGTCCGTCTGTTTATCTGCGATAGAGAAAACTCACAAATGCTTTGGAGTAGACAGTCGAAATTTGATAAAGTAGTCTTAATACCAAATGTGCAGATTTCTGTCAAATTTTGAGCAAAATCCGTTCAGAGACAGACTGTCTGTCTGGCTGTTCGAATATAAATTAACACGCTAACTGCGAAATGCAAGGGAGATAGGCGGATAAATATCGACACACAAGTTTAATATTTATAGTGTAGACGTTTATGAAATTTTGAGACCAATCCAACAAGGGGTTGACAGTCTGCCGGTCAGTATGTTCAGAAATACAATATGTGAACGCGAAATCTCAAACACGCAATAGCTTAAATATATCAGGCTTGGAAATGAATTTTGTAAATACAAGCATAATTTTGTGTAATTTTTTATTTCTTCAATCGGTTGAGAAAAACTTGTCTAAAACACAAATTCGACTTTGGATGCCATTATAGTCTGTGTATTTTCTGTATGCGGTTCAAGGTCACATTTTCTACCTCGTTACTGGTTATCTTGTATCAGTAACGCGATAGAAAATGTGACCTTGAACCGCATACAGAAAATACACAGACTATAATCGCTTGCCGGAGATTTTATATCAAAAAATCTCCAAGGATCACACGACAGATTCAATAAAAATACTAAATTCAAGCTAAAAGTTAATATTTCGTAACTATCGTGCACCAGTTCCACGGGAGGTGTTTTCTGGGATAACTCATTAAGTAGAGTATGCGGGAAAGTTTTGGGAAGACCACTCCCGTAGATTTTATCATCCATCGCAGCTTGAAGGGGGAGGGGAGACCCAATAGTTTTCTTATATCGGTCTGTCTCTCTGATACCGTTATAACAACACAATAAGATAGACGCTGGAGATTTAGCATGTCCACATCAAAATTAAATATTTCTGTAACATTTTGATCAAAATCCACTGAAGAGAAATTAGAGTATCCGCTTCTATGCGAACGCAACACGAAAGTCCAATAAGATGAAAATTCATGATTAGCTTTAGGACTATAATTGCAAGTATGTATTATATTTGCTTGGAAATTTTCAAAAAATGCCAAAAATGTAATTTCATTTTTTATTTTTCAAGAATTTTTTTTTAAGTTTTGATTACAGTTATGTTTGATTTTGGATTAATTTAATCGTTGTTAGTCCAATTAATACGTTTCATTTTTTTCATCCCTTTGTTTTAAAGGATGCACTGTTGAATCAAGATTATTTTAAATAATAAAATGAGTAGAAATGTATCGGATTAAAGCAAAATGGCGTGCTAATAATCTCAGAATTACAGGGAAGATTCTATAAAATTGCAAATAATCTTTTAATATCCAGAATATAAATTAATATTTAATAATAATAATAATAAATTCAAAGCAATTACTCTTGAAAACATGATGATTCGAATTAAGACTACGCTGCCTGATTAATATATATATATATATATATATATATATGGTGTCTATTCTCCACACCTGCCCCTAGATCCACAAGTGCCCCTAGATGGCACTTTGAGACGGAGTGTTTATATAGCTCCCATGATGCCTTTCAGCTAGTAAGATGTCACTATCTGCGATAGTTCGCTAGCCAACTTGAAACTTTGTGATATTTTATTCTTTCGTGTTACATATGTGTGCGTAATTTGATGTTTTGTGTGTCTTGTGATGTGAAATCTAGAAGAAATCTCAATAAAATAGGATTCCCAAAAGCCGATGTTTTCATCTGCGAAACACCATGAGTCTTTCACTACGTTCTTTACGTTATTGATTGTTTATTTTAAAACTGCGTAGATTCGCATTATTTAGAGTTCATGATTTATGAAATTAAGAGGCTGTAAAGATTACATTAAATTATGTACAGTATTTTTAATCTTAAGTTGTGTTTTTTTTTGTGTGTGTGTGTGTTATAAACTTTCAAAACTTACAGAACAAGATAAAGATTTATAAATTATTGACATGTACTGAGAGGTAGGGAAATTGGAATAAGAGCTGGTTTGTCGTATATAAATGTCGTATATAATGTCGTATATAAATGGCTCCTTCTGTTACATTTGACAGAATGGCTCCAAACCTACAGTATCAAACTATACGTAATTTAATAAAGTTATACTCAAACAGTTTTCAATGATTCTAAAATTCCTGCCACTCTACATGAGGTTCGAGATTAGGGCAGGTTTTATAATTCAGTTCGAGATTAGAACAATATCCCCAAACTATAGGGTTCCAATCTGTCAGACGAAACTGCCATCGTCCATTGGATCCCGCTATTTCATAAGTGTCTTTAATAGTAAATATATTATTAAATATGTATATAAATTGTTGTTAATATGCTAATTGAGTAAAGCCTTTAATCCCCCCCCTTCACACCTTTTTAAATCGACATAATATTTTGTGAACTTAAAAAAACTCAATTTTTAATTTGAATTTGTTTATATTTGACATTATTCTGTTTGACTGCGCATGTGTATATAAAAGGGCAGTAAAACGCCTTTGATAATCCCGACTTCTATAACTAAATACTTTGTTAACAACTCCAATACCATAAAATGGGTTTACTTTGCAATTTTTACAAAACAAATTTTTTGTAAAAAGTATCAAAAAAGAATTTTAAACGAATTTTAGAAGGACAAAGTTTGTTTAAGCTCTTTATTGTAGCGATCTGTTAGGTTATGCGTTATAATTCAAGAAGTTATTTAAAGAAAAAAAAAATAATGAATTAAAGTGCTATTAAATCCTAAGCACTTCAACAATTACTTATGCTACTCAATGTATTTTCGGGAAAATTATTTTGGTGATCTACCCAAATCTTACCCCCGGGGGGCACCTCGAAATGAGGATGAGATGCTTCCGGCACGGTGGTTGGATCTCACCACCCTGGAGGGAACACTAATAGGTGGGGGATCTAACTCCTCCCATCGATGACGGGACGTACTTCCTTCGGGAAGGGTTGTACCGTGGCCGGTGATGGCCCTTAGGACTCAACCACAGTTCCCGCCAATTGCTGTAGCGGCGGTCCGGTCATTCAGTTTTATGGTTTAAATCCGTGTGCCTTCGGGCGGGTCGGAGAGTTAGATGGTTGACTACCCAAAACGTCTCTTTTCTCTAATAAAGGTGATTTGTGTTTTAGAAGCATTTTTTCCCAACCGATTAACACCAAGAATAATCACAAGCGCTACAATTTCAGTCACAAAACCACATACTAAATTTGATAAGTTTAAGTTGTTGCGTTTTTAGTTATCTCATTTATATGCTTCTAAAGGTACAGACTGACAGACATTCTACCTTCTTTGGATTTGGCTGAAAATTGATAAGTGTGTTACAATAGAGATGTTAAATCTCTATACTGAATTTTATCCATTTAGCCTCTCATCGTTTTGTAATTTTTGCGTTAACTTATAGATTTCGGTCTCCAAATTATAGATTATATAGATTTCGGTCGCCAAATAGGATAGAAATCTACAAGATTGGGTAAAAACCATATGCCAAATTTTACCCGTCTAGTTTAAAGCATTTTTGAGTTACCTTTGTCACAGATAGACAAACAGACATTTTGCAAAAATGTTTTTCGAACTCGGCGGGGACGGGGGTCTAAGATATGGAAACTAGAATTTTTTGACGAATGTAATGCTTTCTTAATATATCATACACGAGGAAGCAAAAATGGCGCCTGAATGCATTTGAAAATTTCCTTTGTTTGAGATGGACAGACGAATTCCTTTAAAATTACTCTTAAAAAATTATAGTGAAAATGAAAAGAAAGAATTGAAAACATTTGCAGATTCTCTTTTCGGGAACAGATTTTGATTGAACCCTTTCTAGGGTCGTGGGAAGTATGCTTCCCACCAAATTTATCAATCTTTGTATGAATTTATGTAGGTTGGCCTAAGTTCTGATAATTTTTTTTAGAAAGACAGAAACTTAGATGCTTTAGTTCTTTATTTTACACAAAATGATATATCTTCATTTGAGACTTAATTATTAATTAACTAAATTAATTAATTAATCAAATTAAATTTATCTAATAAGCTAAATGAATCCCTTTTCTTATTCTAATTTCAAGCTTAAAAATATTTTAACATAATATGATTAGAAAAAAATGGCCCTTTAAAGGGTTAAGTTAAATGCTCTTGTGGTATTATTTTTATAATTTAAAAGAAAAAAACTTAAGAAAAGCAAAAGAAGTGTATAAGATGGTAAATTATTAAGGTAAGTCAAAATATCAGAAATCAGTAAGGTAAAGAAGTCAAAAATTAGAATTCATTCAGCATTAACTATGTTTTCTATTATCAGGGGTGATTATGGTCTCATTCCTCTAGGATAGTCGAGTTTATATTATATATATTAATAGAGTATGGATTTTCCTTGTCTGGGCATTCTTTAAATACAAACATTCTTTACTTAATGTAATAATGCCCGCCTTGCTTGGAATCTTACGTTAAAAATTTTTTACTTATTTTCAAATTGATATAATACCTACGACTCAAAATTAATAAAGAAAAAAATTATTGCAGAAATAAATGTTATTTTTTTATGAATAATAAATTTGTTTAGGAAAGAGTATTCATATAAAATTCAAGAAAAGCATGGCAGATTAAACTTAGATTTTTTCCTCACTTAATAATTGTTGTAAAGTATAGGAAAAAGCGCTAGATTGCCAAATGCGGCAACCTCATATAAATGACGCAGATGTTCTCTTTCCATTGGTGGATGACTGTTTTCCGATCGCTGGGAATACAGAGGTGGAACCAATCACAGCGGAGCTTTAAACCGGTGTCAAAAGTGATGTCATCCGAATGTTTTGTTTTTATTTATTTAATGACGTCAACCTGAGCATGTCAGCTAGCGTCGCCATTGGTCGAATCTTTTGAAGTTATTCTTCTCTATTTACCCGTGCGCAAAGGTTAAAGGCGAGTTAGATTTCTAGATAGATAAGAAAGCCTCAATATTGTTTTCTTTTCGTCATTATCGCAGGGGAGCGTTGACTACTTTGCATTCGGGAGGGGAGGGGAAGGGAGGAAGAAGCAAGAACAAATCGCGAACGGGTTCTTATTCTGCGGTTTTGCTTTTGTGATAAATAAACAAGATCACGTGTACAGGATTTTTATTTCGTTTTTTGTAAAAGTATAAGAAGTGTTTTTTCCCAATTTCACTTTCGTTCGTTGATTATAAAACAAATTTATTTCGAAAATAATTTTTGTTAAGAACAGTTTATTTCTTTTTATTATTGTTCTTATTTTTATTATCATTCTAATTTTTGATGATTCGTTTCATTTTGAATAATTATTCGAAATTTCAGAAGTGAACATAAGTTTGATAACTATTATTAAATATATTTAATACGGAATTGATTAACCATTCAAATGATCGGCTTATGCGTTGAACTATAGATTTTCTCCCTTATAAGTAAAATACAAACATTCTTATTTAATTTGTTTCCATGTACCCCATCTAAACAATTGTGACTACTCTCTACTAATGATTATTTGAATCAAAAACAATCAGTTACAACAAAATATTCTTACACAATAAGTGCCTTTTAATAAAATAATAGACCAAGTCAAAATAAATTTAAAAAAAGAAACTTATTTTTAAAAACACATAAATATATTTATATTCAAACATATTATGTACTTATTAATAAAGTATACTTATATTATATTTATTATATACTTATTTTATTACGCTTATATACTTACTTATTACGTTTTATTATATACTTATATAATAAAAACACACTTACATTTATAAAAGCTCTTTAGAAAAATGTATTTATTAGGAAAAATAGAATTAAAATTACTAAAAATTTGAATAGTTATTAAAAGTAAATTATTTACTTCATGATTCATTATTATAAATATTATTGAATTTTAGAACATTTTTTCTTAAATTCACAATCAGATGGCGCCTCGGGTTTCAAATCAAAATTTAATTAAATCAAATGATT
The DNA here is from genome assembly GCA_026543865.1 of Argiope aurantia. Taxonomy (NCBI): domain Eukaryota; kingdom Metazoa; phylum Arthropoda; class Arachnida; order Araneae; family Araneidae; genus Argiope; species Argiope aurantia. The sequence continues at coordinate 114,928 of JAPMOR010074023.1, read as the reverse complement.
CACTGATAGTTCTGCAAATATTAAAAAAGTGTATTTTTATTGAGATTCACATGCGTAAAAAATTTCAAAACTCTGGAACATTAGAAAGTGAATATAATAGAATTAAAAAATTCCGTTTTTAAGAATTATAAAAGAGTCTTTAAATTTTAAAAAAAAGTGATTGCCAAAAGCATACAGCACTCTTAAAATGCGAAGAAAAAGACATATGGCCTGAAATGGAGTTCGAATATAAAGTTCAATATATTTTTCATGTGATTCTAGAGGGAAAATGGAATTTTTTTTTTTTTTTAATAAACATCAAAACTTAAGAAAGCAGAAATAAAATGCGTCACAAAGATAAATCGAATAAGTTTAGGATCAATTCATAGCTAAAATTATCGTCTGTCCATTTGTTTTTATTTTTGCATTTTGGTGACGGTTAAAAAATTCTATTGCTCTAATCTTTGTTTGCTTACTTCTTTATGCCTTATTTAATATTTTAAATTAGCTCAACATCATAAGGGAAAAAAATATATACAGTATTTGAAAAGTTTTTATTTTTCATCATGATTTTCATCATTAATTTAATTCTGCAAATCACTTAATCAATAAATTTAACCCATTCTATGTGCAATACCTGATAAAAGTCTTTAAAGTTTAGTTTAGTTTAGTTATATTAACGTCCCGTTTGAAGCAACACTAGGGCTATTTTGGGACGGACCTCGTAATTTTGAACCACGGTCAGATGAAGAGGACGACACCTGAGCTGGCACCCCCCTCTCCACACCACACCAGCGGAAGGACGTTTGGTCAGGAAAAATTTAACGTGCAACAGACCCCCTTACACCACGGTTCTTCGGTGGAATCGGGTCTCGAACCTAAAACCCTCCGGTTCCGAAGCCGAGACCTTACCACCAGGCTACCGCGGCCCAAAAGTCTTTAAAGTAAAGAAACGAATCGAAAACAAGGTAAGAAAAGGCCTTTTACTTTAATTAATTCATTCTAATCAGAGATTTACAACTTAAAAAATGTGAAAAAATCCACATTTCAGTGCTGCAAACATTTCCACAGAGTTTACAAAAGGTATTTTACTTCCATTTCACCTGAAATTGTTCGACGAGGAATCGGATTAGTTGAATTCCACAAAGGCGGAGATGGGGAGAAAAATGTTCGTGCAAACGATAGAAAATTCCGGCTTTCCTTTTTGAAATCAGCTAAAACTAAACCTGAAAAGTATTGGGATCAAATCGTGTTTGCGCATGAAAACAAATTCCATGTTTTTGCTTTCCATGTTTTCTGTACGAAGTACATAGAAAGTATTGTAATCCTCAAAGAATTCAAACTTCAAGATTTTGTCGAATGTCCACATTTTAGATCTCCATGAGCCCGGAAAGAAACTTATTTTTGGAAAATGTCTATCTATATGTGACAAAGATAACTCAAAAACGCTTTGAGATGAAATTTTGCATACTGTCCTTGCACCAAATTTGTAAATTTCTATTAACTTTTGAGCAACATTTGCTCAGACAAAGTATGTCTGTTCGGCTGTTTAGATAACATATGTAACATAACAAGAAAACACAAAATAAAGACAGCTAGATGGATAAAATTTGGTGCACAGATTTAACATCTGTAGTGTAGACGTGTATCAAATTTTGAGCCAAATCCAAAGAAAGGTTGAATGTCTGTCGGTCTGTTCCTTCAGAAGCATATAAATGCGATAGCCCAAAAACGCATCGATTTAAAATTACCAAATTTGGTATGTAGTTTTGTGATTGAAATTATAGTTCTGTGATAGTTTTTGTTTCAATTGGTTGAGAAAAAAAAAAGGCATCTAAAATCCAACTTCGATTTCTGGATACTTTTAACTGCATGTCAGTTATTAATCGCCAAAAATCTCGCCCGCGTTCACACAATAGATTAAGTAAAAACGCTAAATCTACACAAAATTTTAATATTTCGTAAGCATTGTACGCCAATGTCATACAAGGCGTTCTCTGAGATAACATTTTTATTATACAGTATGCGAGAAAGTTCTGGAGAGACCATTATGCTAGTTGGTTTCGATGACCATATAATTATAAAGAGAAGGATCAGTTAGGTACTCAATCGAAAGAACTTAGTTGGAGCACTGAAATGAAGCTTTGAAGACGTTCTTATGTGTATATGTGGAGAATTGCGAGGGGGGGGGGGCACTAAGTATCAGCCTCAAGACTTGGAAATGTGGTATTTATTAACAGAGTTATGAACCCTGCTCTTTATTTAAGTATCTTAAAATTCTATTTAAAATTATCACCTAGATTAATTTGTGTATAGAAAATAACTTTTTTATAAAATCAAGAAATCGAAACTAGGCACACTGTTCTCAACATTCGTCGCTTTTGTTTCTATAATTATCAAAAACATCTGAAAACGCCACTTCAGTCGCCAGACTTACACTCAATGGAGCCTATTCGCAGATATCTGAAAAGTTCGAAGGGACAAAGGTAGCACGAAAAAAAAAATAATCTAAAAACAGTAATAATGTAAAAATAGCGAAACATTAATGCAAAAATAAGAACAATAACAAAATAAATTTTGTACATTCTTTGGTCATATATTTAAAAGCTGTTATGAATGCTGTAGAAAATCTTACAAATCGAGTTGAATAGGACTATACTCACTAACATGTACAAATTTCTTTAAAATTCAAGAACATTTTTAAGAGATACCTTTCTTATTTCTTCTTAATTTCTGATCTCTCTCACTCAAAAAAAAGTTTTGTGTAGCTTTAAAATATTTAAGGAAGCTTTGTTAACAAAAAGCTGTAGATATTATTATAAAATTCTCATTTTAAACCGATAAATTTTTAATAATGGATAGAGCAGCATTTCATAAAAATTCGTAAATATACGTACTATTTTGGGAGTCACTATATGTTTAAAAATAGATGGCATGATAGGTTATTATTGAAACTCCATATGGGTATTATTCAATTTATATTTCATTCCAGTCGTACGAAGTCGGGTTAGCATGATTAAGAAATTGCTGTAGAACTTTGCATGTTTTTAATCATTGTAATTAAAATTCATTAATATAATCAATACTATAATGCTTGTAATTATAATGTATTAGTCGCTTTCAGCTGCTACATAGTTGCGTTTATTTTCAAATTTATTTTTCTGTACATCGTGACATTCATAGATTTCACATCAAAAAATTGTCAAATTGTAATGGGTATTTATGCAATTCTATTTTGAGATCCTTACAATGAGTGTTTTATGGTATGCATTAACTTCCATTTACATGAAAAACATAACTATCCAAATAATATAAAGCGAATGATTCAGAAATGAGATAGAAAAATCAACTAGAAAATAAAAGAAATGAACGCAATTAATTATTTGTGAAAATGCTGAAAAAACATCTGAATTTCGTCGCAACAATGAGCATTATTGTTTTAAATTATGCATAAAAATTCTGTTTGAATAGCCATATTACGCATGCTGGTAAAGCAAATATCCGGTCATTTCAAAATCATTAAATCTCTGTTTAAAAAAATTTGACGAATAAAACTGATTGATAAAATTAATAAGCTGATTAGACCGTTTCGAAAATAAATAAATCCATTGAAAAAAAAAAGGCTTAAGTGAAGAAAAATATAATTTTAAGTTTGAAATCGATAACTTGTAGCAATCTAGAGTTGTTGCATTTTCACATTTATATCAAATTTTGAATACAATCTGTCCGAGGTATATTTTTATTACTTGATAATGCCGCCATTCACCAAATTCAGCTTCTCCAATATTTCAGTATTGTCAAAAACACGAATGAGCAGCCTTAAAAGGAGAACGTGTTGCTATTTCTGGATTTCAGAGCGACGAAAACAATTGCATAGTTTAGTTTAGTTATATTAACGCCCTGCTTTAAAGCACCACTAGGGCTACTTTAGAATGGACCTCTTAAATTGCAACCGAGGTCAGAGGATGAGGACGACATCTGAGCTAGCATCCCGTCTCCAAGTTTCTGCATTTTCAGAAGGGCGAATGAGCAGAGTTAAAAGGAAAATGTGTCGCGGCTTGTGGATCCCAACGATTTCAGAACAACGAAAGCAATTGTCGAGTGAAGTTTAGTTATATTAATGTTCCGTTTTAAAGCAACACTAGGTCTTGTTTTGGAAGGATCTCGTAATTTTGAACCGAGATCGGAGGACGAGGATGACGTCTGAAATGGTATCCCCTCTCCAAGTTTCTGCATCATATTAGTCGGGAGACATTTTGTCCCGAAGAATTTAATGCGCATCAGGCCCACTTTCACGCCGGTTCTTTCATGGGATCGGATCGCGAATTCGGAATCCTCTGGACCGGCCACCGAGACTAGGCCACCATGGTCGAACAAATACCCAATTTTTGAATTCTATTTGCAATATTATTTTACATAGTAGTATTCTCTGTATGGTTTTGTATATTTCAAAGTTATAATGAAATGCAAACGCGTATATCTGTCTGTGGCGACACTAGCTCTACAGGAAAACTGTTGAAGTTGGAGCTACCAAATTTGGTTCATATATACTTCGGTGCGCACACTTTGAGCGATTTTTAATTAGCATTTTAATTAACTAAAACGAAACTTTGGCGTTTTCTTTTCGTTGTTGTGTTGTAACTTATAGCACTTTACAAGCCCGCTGACAGTTATCTGTGAGAGATTTAAGCCGAGTGAGCGTCTCTTGTTTTTACAATAGCGCCAACAAGGGTCAAGAGTACGACTTAGCAACTCAAGAATCATAAACCTTTTCCCGGAGTGGACTTCATTCATGCATTTCATTCACTCATTCACAGATCGCAATTTAGACCTTAATCGGAGAACGATCACCCCTGATCCAGTAACCCCAGTGGTATTACTCTCAATATGGAGGACTTTGTGACCACGACGGATTTATACGTGCGCCAGCCACCACACAAACGGAAAGCCTTCGGCCGGCTGTGTTCGAGCTCACAACCCAAGGGATGTGAGTCCAACGCCCTTGCAACCAGGCTATCCCTGTCCTTTTTTCGTCATTTTCAGAAATATTGTCATGAAAAAAATAATTTTTCAATCACTTAAAAAATTAATTAAAATTCTGTAATAATAATTTTGTAATTAATAAATTAATTCAAATTTTGTAATAAAAATTAATTAATTTTTAATTAATTAAAAATTAATGATGAAGACTTAGTTGCAATCTCATGTTTACTTTCTAGTATGTGAAGTACAGAGGAAGTATCAAAATAGTCAAAAAATTCACATTCGAGATTTTGAATTATCTCCTCATTTCGGACCTCCCTGATTCCGAAAACCATGTTTTTGGTATTATGTCGATCTAGATGTTTGTGAACACGATAGCTCAAAAATTCTTCCAGCTAGACAGCTGAAATTTGGTAAGCGGAATTGTAATAATTGTAATTGATCAAATGTGTTGATTTCTATCACATTTTGAATTAACCCATTCATAGGAAGTATGTCTTGCTATTCGAGTATAAGTAAACTCCAAAACGCAAACAGCTAGCTAGATAAAATTTGTTACACAAGTTTAAAATCTAAAATATAGATACTTATCAAATATTTAACTCAGTCCATCAAACAGTTGACTAGTTGACTCTCTGTCGATCAGCCTTCCCACATACATGTAAACGAAGTTATTAAAACAATGATTTAAATCAATGACATTTGGTATATTATCTTGCGATTACAAGTATAGTTTCGGCTACCCTAATGCCGGCGTCCTCGCATAAGGGTAGCGCGTCTTCCCGTGATCTGGGCGTCCTGGGTTCGAGTCGTGGTTCGGGCATGGTTGTTCTTCATCTGTTCTATGTGTGAATGTGGACCCCTGTAAAAAGGGGTTGTGCAAGCGAATGTGATGCGTGAGTAGCAAAATCGTACTCTTGGCCCAAGTTGACGCTACTGAAAACAAGAGACGCTTTCTCCAGGCTTAAAATCGCTGAATTTGAAATCAGTGGGCTTGTCCATGGCAAGTGCCATCTGAAACAATAAGAACAATAGTTTCGTGTGAAATTTCAGCAAAAAATCGCATAAGTTAAATATATCTCGTGATAGATTCAAGCCAAAGATTTATATTTAGTAACTATCGTTCATCAATACAATGTAAGATATTCATAGAGAGGAGAAGATCTTTATCGGAACGTGTACGAAAAAGTTCCGGGAAAATCCTTCGGTTTGTTTTTTACCTTACACTAATAAGTTCTATAAATATTTTGAAGCATGCTTTACAATATTTTTTTCATTGTTGTAATAAAATGCAGGGTTTTTTTGGTGTGTGTGCGTGTGACAATTTTCCCTTTAGCGCACTCTCCCATTTTTTTAACTTCAGCAAAAGAGCGGTGTTGTTTTGACCCCGAATCGGTAGGCACTGACTCCATATCGTATAGTCTATTTGTATAAAACTGAAAGATGATCAGAGTACATAAATGCTTTACCATCCAAATATGTTCTTATTTAAGACACAAATGCGATTTTTAATGACAAAAATTCAAATTGAACTTAGCCTCTTTTTTTTTTCATACCTTTTCGGTATTAATTTCCTTTTACCCAATTCTACTCATATAAAACTTTTAGTTTTTTTTTCCTGTATATAAATATTGGAAGAATAAGAAAATCTAATTTGTATATAGTTTACAATTGAAATTTTTTGGAAAAAGGGGCTTAAAAATACAACTTCTGACTATATATATATATATATATATATATATAATTCAAAAATACGTTTATCATTCCTTGTTCAAAATAGAAGGGATTTTTAACACACATTTCTAGACTATTTATTCATACTATAAGAGATGCATTTTATATAAGGATTTGCTACGTTTTTCATGAACAGGAAAAATACTCGATCAGATTTTCTAAAGAATTCATGATCTACATTTTATTCCAATTCTGCATCATTTGATTTGACCCCAATTCTCTTGCAAAAGATGAAGCATATTGCTTCATTGATTTCTGCTTTTTTAATCTCGATCTTCTAGTTCCTTCATGAAGGTATAGGAAGTAAGAGCTAACATTTTTTTTAATAAATTCCTAGAATTTCTAAACAAAATAGAAAGGATAAGAATGCAGTTAATACTGAAGTACTAGATAATAAAATATAAATTTTGGATGCCTTTATTTTTACAGATTGAACTTAAAAATCCGACATAAAACTACATTCCCCAGATCACATATCGAATTTCATATATTTAAGTTATTGCGTTTCAGAGTTAGTTATACGAGCTTATATGCATGGGATACGGCAACCCCTCCGACAAATTTGGTTAAAAATTTCATAAAGATTGACACTTCAGATGCTAAAACTACAAACAAAGTTTCATTTACTAAAAACTTTATGTTTCTGAGTTAACTCGTTTATATGCAAGAGAAAATGTAGATTGAGAAACGGTCAATCTTTAGACAGATTTTGTTCCAAATTCGTCACATATCTTTATTACAGATGCTAAACATATGTATCGTTTACATATCTATATT
>JAPMOR010074023.1:93971-107445 GCA_026543865.1 Argiope aurantia | reverse complement strand
AAAAATCCACAAATAGGGTCTATATTAAACTTTATTCTTCTATTCAAAATGTTTTTCAGTTGTCCTGTTCGTAGACAGGCATAGTTTTAAAAGTGTGTTTCCCCGAACTCAGAGAAACATGGAGATTCATCAAAATATTGAATTTGAATTTTTTTTGACAATTGCAATATTTTTTCTTTGTATATTGTGGATGCTAGAAAGAAACCAGCGTGAGAGGTCTCCCCAAAACTTTCTCGCACACTCTCTAATAAATTTGTCAGGCCAGAAAACGTCTTACATGGCACTGGTGTACAACAGTTACGAAATGTTAACTTTTGGCATGATTTTAGTATTTTTCTATTTCTACTATGTCTTCCTTGGCGAGTATTTTGGTGATTAATCCCCAGCATGCGTTTAGCGAATCCCAAAAATCCAATATATGCTTCAGACGAATGTTTCTCAACTGATTAAAATAAAGATTTGACACAAAATCGCATTTATAACCCTAAAATAACACGCCAATTTGATATAATTAAGGCATCGTGTCTTTGAGTTATCGCGGTTGCATGTTTCTGAAAGTACAGTCTGATAAACTGTCGAGCCATAGGTGGATTTGGCTCAAAATTTGGTAAGTGTCTATAATATAAATGTTAAATCTGTTCAGTGAATTTCATCTATCTAGCTCTCTTCGCTTTTTAATTATCTTGTTAACATATTCGAACACCCGGACAGATGGACTTCCTATGAACGGATTGTATTTAAAATTTCATAGAAATCTGCAAATTTGACGTCAAGATTATATACCAAATTTCATCCGTTTAGCTCAAAGCTTTTTTTTTAGTTATCATTGTCACAGACAGACAAACAGACGAACAAATTTTTAAAAATGGGTTTTTGGAACTCGGAGAGGTCTAAAATGTGAAGGTTTGTCAAAATCTCGAGAGCTCACATTTTTGGACGATTATTATACTTTTTCTATACTACTTGTATGAGAAAGTAAAAATCTTTAGAGCGAACAGAATATTGCTAAAAAACTGGAATTGCAGCAGCAAACGATGCGAAAATCAAATGCAAAAGTTATGGAAAAAAATTAATTAATGCATAAACAACAAGAAAATGAAACGCGGAAACATGATATATCATTCAGTGGGACAATAATTATTATGAAAATAAAATTTCGTCTTGCGTGACGTGAGAAATAATGGAGGATATAATCTCGCAGATGTCTGGATAAGAAAAGTGATTCGCCAAACATTAAAAAAGTCGTTAAAAATCAGGAAAATCACGCAGCAAATTCACTTATTATAAACATAATTGTTTAGATTTTACAATGGCGAAATGATAGTTTATTTTCCCATGAGAATATATATACAGGAAGCATGCGCAAAACATCTGTATCTGCCACTTAAAATTAAATAAATAAGAAATTTAACCAAATTCAGCAGCGTTAATTCTCTCTTTTTGATAATCCATCACATATGCAAAATACGTTTGGGCTTTAACAGAGATCATAAAAATGGACCTACACACAAACTAGTTCTTTTATTAGCATATATAACATGCCTCGCCATCGAATTAAAAAAAAAATTTTTTTTTCAAATTATCTAAAAAATGTGATTTAGCATTTATGCAATGATAAAAACGGACTTATGCACAAATTACCTCTTTTTATCAATATATATAATCATCTAACAACATCTGTATTGCTGAGAAGAGTTAGAAATTCCCCCTCCCCACCTTTAGTCTGTGTCAGTAACTGAAAAATGCGAAATCCTTACTTCTGTTTTAACATCTAGAATTTTTTTAAAAAAAGATTTAAATTGATTGATTTATCAATGTGCGAATAAAGACAAGCATGAATAAATATTAATAATGGAATCATAAAATTTACAGTTTATTTACATTTTTTGATGCTGGATTATAGTAAAGGGTAATGAGCGGAGTTGTGCAGTTTTATTATTTTAATGCAAACTGATTTTAGCAATTAGTTTTGATTTGAATATTCGTGAATATTATTGATATAAAAGATGTCACTGAAAGAAGAAAAAAAATTAATGTTGCAATAAACTTACATATAAGTGGAATGTAAGTAATAGTTTCTTTAAAAAATTTAAGTATTCTCCCTATGCGCAAGAGATTTTCCACTATAGCTTTCGGCAAGTAACCCGTGGCAATCAGATACGAGATATTATAAAGGAAAACAGACTATCTAGAAGGCACATTTTCTAGTGTATATAGATTTGCAAAGTTTCTTTTGTTTCTTTCTAAATTCATATTCTAAATCGTTTACTTTTTAAAAATTTCTGTTATTTATTTTTTCTTGAAGTCTGCTTATCTGCTTTTCCAAGATAAGAAACATATCTTATAAACTCTAAGTTTATAGCTTCTAATCTTTTACTAATGTATTGCTGGAAGTAAAACAAGTCATGTCATTTTATTGTTATTATGCCTCTTATAAAATCATGCAATCCATGAACAAGACAGCTCCTATTAATGTAGTCGACAAACAGGCTAGGTGTAAGACTTCTAAAAACATCAAAAAATAAAGTTTAACCCTTTCGTGGACAGTTTATTATTATTATTTTTTTTAAAATTCCTACCAGTTTGTATGTGTGAGTTTCTTATTATCAATTAAACAATAGCACTCAAGGAAATATATTTTATTTATCCAAATTTTATATTTACATTTAAATTCTAGTGATGGGAAGTATACTTCCCACGAACCATTTTCGGTAATGAAAAGAATTCTGTTTAATGGTGATTATTTGCTATGGAAATATTACAAACATGTTGTAATGTTCAAGGGAGTCTTACCTTCTGCAGACACGTAGCAGGTTCTCTTTTCTTGGGCATTTATCCTATATCGTCCGTAATTCTAAACTAACTTTGACATATGATTTTCCATACTGGATAAGCACTTTTTTTTTTGGTAGCTAACAAGGCGGCCTTTCCTTTTATTTGAGGAATATCCATTGTTTATTGCTCCGAGAAATAGATGTATATATAATTTTTTTAAGTTGAATTTCTCTTATAAATTAATTTTCATCTGTAGATATTTTTAGTAATCACAATTAAAAATAAATAAATAGCAGACGATCGAATGCTGTACAGAATATTAGCTGGTTTGAACTTCTGTTTCTTTTCTTCATTTGTCACAATATCAAACTATTTAGAATGCAAAGGTAAATAATAAAATAAAATATACCGTATCACTGTTCTTTAGACATTCTTCCTATTTGGTATCTTTGTTTTTTTAGGGTCGAAATTATGAATCCTTCCATGATATTGTTGTATACAGCGATAGATTTTGTGCAAGATACTTTTCTTTTAGTACCATCTTTTTTTGTCCGCTTTGCAAATGTCGTAATATCTGGCTTATGCACAGAAGTCAACAAAGTAACCTTAAAGCCTTATTGTCCATACACTTTATTTTAGAAACACTTTCACGCCTTCCTTAGTTAGAAACATTGATTCTCTTCTTTGCAGTTTGTGGGAATTTCTGTTCCCTACGATACAATAGCTATGAAATAGATAATAGTGGGATTTCCGCTTCCCGTATTTCGTAAGATCAAGTAGGTGGGAAGTAATCTTTTACCAAAAGGGTTAAGATTATTATATCACGAATATCAAAATCACGCAGAGAGATTCAGTTGAAACTAATAAGTTAAAGTTGAAAGCAGCGTTCCCGACAGACAAGCTACTCGCAGATGGCAGCTAATTTCTTTATATTTCATGTAATAAGCATGGATATTGTCATTCAAATGAACAGAAAGAATTAATTTTTAATAGAACCTCCCCCAAATCAATGGTTTCATTAATTCGTGAGTTATTTTATCACGTATACTACACTGGTGTGCAAAACTTAAGCAACAGGTATGTTTTTTGCCATAACTTCACGAGAAATCATCTGAGAGACATGAAATTCAGAAATGAGATACAGCATTTTGTTCTGAAAGAATGACGAAAGCATAGTTGCGCAGAAATGAATGCAATGCATACAGTATGGAATCAAACAAAAAAAGGCTTTATTGAACTCATAGTATCGTTACACATGTTTGTCTGTCCAAGAGGAAGAACAGCAAGCAGATGTTCCTTAGTATGGGATATGCCCTCCCCTTACAGCAATGTTTGCTTCGCACCGTCTCCCCATACTCAGCACCAGATTGTCCAACGGTTCTTGAGGTAAGAGTGCCCATTCCTCAATCAGCATCTGTTTAAGTTGTCAGGTGTTCCTAGGAGGATGTAATCGTGCAGCAAGGCGTCTCCCCAAAGCAACCCACACATGTTCTATCGGATTTAAATCAGGGGAGCACGCCGGCCAATCCATTCGAGTGATATCTTCACTTTCCAGGAGCTCCTCAACAGCATGAGTCCTGTGTGGCCGTGCATTGTCATCCATAAAAACGAAGTCTGATCCAATGGCACCTCGGAACAGACGCACATGGGGAAGGATCACCTCCTGACAATAGCGATCTCCAGTTACAGAACCTCTGTCGAAAACGTGGAGCTCAGTCCGCCCGTTCATCATAATGCCTTCCCAGACGGCAACTCCAGGACCACCGAAACGGTCTCTTTCCGTTGAATTTCTCTTATAAATTAATTTTCTTCTGTAGATATTTTTAGTAGTCACAATTAAAAATAAATAAATAAAACATCAGTCAAAAGGATGCATCGTCTTGAATGGTGCATGAGAGGGGATATCCGAATACATAGGGTTAACACCTTAACATAAGGATTTTTTAACTTCCTATATAAATGACACATCCTATTTTAGATATTTATTGTTATTTTGATTCTTATAATAATATAAGGAGCATTTGGGATATTCAAGCGTTTCTAAATGATTTTTGCATTTTTAAATACTTAATTTTGTTGCTTAATTGCAGACTTGAAACTAAAAATTAAGTCATTCGATGCGCATGTCAGACATATTCATTGTATGTGAAGGGGTTAAGAGACTGGTGTACATACTGTTCGTTTCAGTATTCTAAGACGACTACTTTTCGACGATTCTGTCTCATTAAGGGGAGAAACGCAGAAGGATGAGCACATTTCCGGAATCCTTCGTCGTTCTTTGACCTTGATTTTCGCCCTTTTAGATAGTTTTTGTTCAATTTTTTCTCCCTTCTATGTGAATATCGTGCCGTTTCTGACCGTAATTAATTCACTCTACGAGTAATCCGAGTTAATTTTATCGTTAAATGTAAACATTTCCTCCATTCAACTTTCCTCTCACCCTTATTTTCACGAATTAAACCCATCCTAACAAAGCGCAAAAAAGCGGCAGGCTTTAGAAACCATTGTCAAACGGGTTTTTTTTTTTTTTTTTTTTTTTTTTTTTTTTTTTTTTACCGCCATGTTAAAAAATTTTTCTTAACAACTTATAAAAATATTGTGCTATTCCCCTCAAGCTCTCAAAAAATATTATAAATATTTTTACTTATTTTCTTCCAGCGCTTTCTTAATGAAAAATTTATTTATTGTTTTTATTATTATTACGTTTATTGAAGCGAAGTCCAGCTAAAATTTTTAACGCAATTGTTTTTGTACTCGTTACCTTGACTATAAAAGCGAAATTTTAAAAGCATTGCCGAAATCACAGACGAGAAAAATAGATTGATATCCGAGAATTTGCTTATTTTATTTTCTGATTTTAAAATGAATATGGTTTGCTGGATAATAGTTTCCGAAATTCTGAGCAAAAATATCGGAACCACAAATTTTGGAATTAAAAAAGTGGAATAGTCACTTGAAAATGTAATTTTAGGAAACCTCAATGGCTGACTTACAAAAATAACTGTATGAAATATAGGCGTAACTGTATGTTAACTGTATGAAATATAGGCGCATCAAAATATCTTATATTAAATTTGCGAAAAGAAATAAAGGAAGGGAAAATAAAAGAAAAAAGAAAAAAAAAATCTTGATGCAAATCACCACAAGCCAGATTAGCTCTCAATTTGTTGAACGCGATCAGCTGACGTAATTCAAATTACAGATCATAAGAAAATATAAAAAGTCGCTGATGGTTTCAATTATAATATCATCAACAATATTTTTTTAATGTTGCAAATGATATTTTGATATACCAGGATAAAAAGTTGCATTTTTTAAAAGGAACTATACGAAAAAGTCCAGAAGAGAACATTTTCATTTTCTATCCCATTTTACAACTATATTTTACCACACTTTCTCTATTTATACTTTTTGGTCATTATTTCCTGACCTTTGCGTTTTACGTCAATTAATTTTTTAATGAAGGTTTAAAAAAAAAGGCAAGAAAAATATTGGAGTTACAGTTCAGGTTCCAACGAAGGAATAAAATTCCGAAACATCAAAAAATATAAATTCTGAGTTAACAAATAAAAAAAAGAAAGACTTTTATATTTTTCCTGCACCCCATCCCCCCCCCCTTTTTTTCTTTTCTTTTTGAAATCGGTATCCAAACAAAATTATAACACTTTTTTTTTAATGTTTAGTACAGTTTAATTTATAAAAGAAAGTGAAACATATAAATGTTAAAGAAGTAATCCAAATTAATTGATAATCATGTATCGATATCTACTATCAAATAATTTTTATCGTTACCGTTTGTCTTAACACGCGTATAAACATGTGTTTCAGAGTTTAAAAAAATTTATAACAATTGATAAGGTTTTGAGAAATAAGAATATTAAGTATGACCAAAAAGTGATAAGATATTCTACAGTAATTTCCAACTATCTCTTTTATTCTGATAATAAATAATAGATAAGGAAATAAATCCATATCTATTTAAAGTTTTTTTTATTGTTATTTAACCTTTCGGCAAAGAAAGATAATAAAAAAAAGTGTTTAAAACTTGCTTTATTAACATTCTATAAAATGTAATTTAAAAAATAAATAAATAAATGTGTGATATCAAAAGCAAACGACAACTCGTAAGACATTGATGAAAACAATATTGCAATTATACATGTACGGCGATTTCTCATTTTCAACTTCTGAGTGATTTTCTCTATAAATGGTCTTCTTGCAGAAAAAAAAATTTCTTTTGATTGTTTCAGTTGAAAAAATGTAATTCAATAGAATTATTAGTAAAAAAAATAACGGTATATTATCCCTAACAAGACATGAGACAGGTTTACTTCTTCTGGAGCTACACCATAATTGCTCTACTGTATAATAACATGATACATAGATTTTAGGTAATTCAATTGCTCATTTTATACCAATGCGAAAATGCAAAAAGGGCTATTCATAAAGAAATGGAAGAAAGAATTTCCATTTATCAAATGTCGAAAAATACCTTAGATTGCCTAAATTTCGCTTAGATTTTAATTAATTAAAATTTCGAAACTCCCTCCAAGGTACAGTTTCTCAATTACTAAAATATTCTTATGTCAAATTTCATAACTCCAAAAGTCTGACGTGTTGGCCATCAGCAAACTTACATTCTTTTTTATTAGTAATACAGCGGAGAATGAAATTCCCATCGAAATTCTAAACATTTTAATAAGTTTGTAATTCAAAGAAATATAATCGAAATTTTAGCTGATTACTTCAGGGAATAGACGGATAAAATTAGTACTGCCCGGATAATTTGGAAGTGCTCCATTCAGGGAATGTATATGTTGTCTTAAATAGTTTGGTTAATAAACTACTGCCAAATAATATGGTTGCAATCGTTGAATGAAATATTGACATAGATGTATCTGAAAATTTATTGTATTAAAATGAATTAAGTATTTGGTAATTGGTTCATTTGGCATTTAAAAATTTTATTAAATTTTCTTTTAAAAGTGCTAAATTACTAAATCTATTAAAGTTTCAAGACCAAAGATATTTCAATCCTGAATGCTGTTAAAAGAAAAGCTGGGGTGGTATCGAAAAAAATATATATATAAAACTAAGCAAATAAATAATTTAAAAAAATCAGAAACCATAAAACTCATGAAGAGTGAAACATTTTAGTTAAACACGTCAATACATTCAAGACTATTTACAAACTATAAATCTATATCTATACTTATAAATAAAGCTCAATGTGTGTGTGTGTGTTGGTGCGCTACAGGCCAGGTCATTTGACCTACAGCTGCCAAATTAGGTACATGTATACCTTAGAGATCGGGAATGTGCATCTGGGGTCCCTTTTTTTGAATTTTTTATTAGAATTTTAATTATTAATTAAAAACTAACTTTCCCGCCAAAAAAATCTTCCATTTTCCCCACCGCCAAATGAGTAAGGCTTCAGTTTTTTTTCTCTCCCAACAGTAATGAGGCTAGGTTTAACATTTTTCGATTGTTTCAAAAGATTCTGTTTGTTTTCTTAATATGCATTTAAAATTAAACATTGTTAAATAATCCATGTTTCAGATTCATTCTGAAGTACTTTTGAATTAAAATAACACAGAATAAAGGAAATTAAAAATTTCTAATCTGCATAGCGCTACCCCAACTGGCGTAGAAAAATTCATGCATTTGCGTTACCTGTAACTGGCGTTGAAAATTCACGCATGCGCATTGTGTTCTGATTGTTGACATGACAACCATTATCAACGGATGATTTAAATTATTTTTAGGTTAGTTGCATGCTTTTGTAATTAAATTGTATTTATGTTAGTTATATATATTTTTTTGTATATGCTTATAGTTTTAAGTACATCGTTTTTTAAGTAGTTTTTTTTAAACCTGTTTTCGACCGATTATTTTAAACGATTCGTTTTATTTTCTTAGTGTTTGATGCATTGAAAATTAAACATTGTTAATGAATCGATCTGTTCATGATGAATCTGAGAAACTTTTGTTGAGAAATTCTTGAGATATTACATAAATTAAGAAAGATATTCTTTAGTGCCCATAAAGTTTAAACGCTCAGTGACTCTGTTATCAATAATCGTATTATAAAAAAATGCTTTGTTTCAGTAAAAAATATTATACTAATTGCAGATTAATTCCTTCCACTTTAATTTAAAGCATAAATTCTACTGGAGCTAACAGAAAATGCGAGAGATACATATTAC
This sequence comes from Argiope aurantia, assembly GCA_026543865.1. Lineage (NCBI taxonomy): Eukaryota > Metazoa > Arthropoda > Arachnida > Araneae > Araneidae > Argiope > Argiope aurantia. Next base: position 98,464 of record JAPMOR010074023.1, on the reverse strand, counting down.
GTTACGACTGAAGGCCTTTATAATATTATGAGTGAATTATATGACTATCAAAATGTGAAGTTTTAAAATATTTTGATGAAGAATCTATTAAAGTTGGAATTGCGTAAAATATTTAATTATTAAAATTTAAACGAAATTTAAGATTGGCGAACCGGCTGGTCGCCAAAGACGGCTAGTAATATAATAAAAGAAATAATAGGACTATCAAAGTTTTTTCAGAAGAAAATTTATAATATGAAATTATAAAAATAAAACAAAACATTAAAAAGAGTTTAAGAAGCATAAACAATGTATGCAGATACTATTTTTGCATTCGTAGAATTTTCCAAAAGGGAGCTTTCAAAAATAAATTCAGTGCATCTTTCTTTTATATACTTTATTTGTTTTAAGTTTGTAATAGATTTTTTTCACACTCTTATTGAAGCACTGACAGTTTGATTTTTTTTTATAGCTTTTGAGTATTCTCGATGACAATGCGCAGTTTTAATGTTTTTGGAACATAATTATCATTTAATCGATTGATTTAATGAAATTGTAATTCTATTTAAATGAATTTAATAAAAAAATATTTACAAATAGAAAGTTACAGAAATTAATGTGTGTATGTTATAAAGGTAATAAAAACAATTTTCAGTAATTAATTTGGCTACTAACAGTTATAATGAAGTTATTTTCTTCAGTAAGTACTACAGATTGTAACTGACACTCGGAACGTAATATCAATTTTTTTTCGGCATAATTCCCAGACATCATTAATGCAATAGCAAATGTGATTGTGTCTCACTAATATTTTGCTTTCATTGGTAACCTTAGACTAGTGTATAGCGCGTCTATACCCGCCTTGGCCTTAGTTGCTGCTGTGCTACTGTCTTCGATATTTAGTAATGACTCTCATGTTTGGTCACGATTTGAAATCTCGTCTGGATTATTAATTGCTTAGTGGCCTTAGTAGACATACGGAAGAGTTCGATCAGTGGCAGGGCCGCGGTGGCCTGGTGGTACGGTCTCGCCTTCGGAACCGGAGGGTTTCAGGTTCGAGACCCGATTTCACCGAAGAACCGTCGTGTAAGGGGGTCAGTTGCACGTTAAATCCGTCCTGACCAAACGTCCTCCCGCTGGTGTGGTGTGGAGAGGGGGGTGCCAGCTCAGGTTCGTCCTCGTCATCTGACCGCGGTTCAAAATGACGAGGTCCGTCCCAAAATAGCCCAAGTGTTGCTTTAAACGGGACGTTAATATAACTAAACCAAACCAAACCAAATCGATCAGTGGCAATGATTCTCATGCCTGAAATCTCAATTTGAAATGCCTTCTAGATTGTCAATTAGTGGTGTTAGAAGACAAATGCTCAGGTTCAAATCAGTTTTTTTTTCTCTTCCGGGCTTTATTAGCACGTTTTAACAGCCTCCGGAAGTGGTATTTCTCTTTTAATCTCTATTAGTGGTAGCTCCTCAGGTTAGAAATTAGAAATACTTCCAAAAAAATATCTATCAAGCGATTGCAATTTTTTTAAAAAAATTATTTTACCCAAAAGGAGTATAAGAATTTTTAATTTCAAAGCTAGATCTGAAGTTTGTTGCAACTCAAAAATATTAAATAATCGGTATGTGACATATCTTGTAGATTTGCCGATAGAAATTAATGTGAATGGTGAAGTGATGACGCAACAGATAAAAGTATTACAATCCCTCCCAACAGCACATCGGTATGTGACATATCTTGTAGATCTGCCGATAGAAATTAATGTGAATGGTGAAGTGATGACGCAACAGATAAAAGTATTACAATCCCTCCCAATAGCTCTCACTCCATATACTTCTATCCCCGCCCATATCCGTTAAGCTAATATTTAATTAAAAATGAATATCAAGATGTGCAATAAATGATCTGCAATGTACACCGCGTTTTACCTTCAATAGTTAATTATTAATTGATATCTTTTTATAACATGCAAGACTGGTCTCTCCATAATTTTCTCGCATACCATCTAATAAAGATGTTGTTGTTGCTGCTTATCCCCCTTGGATTGAACTCCAATTCAAACCAAGTCCAAGATTTTGGGGAAAGATGGGCGCAGTAGCTTCTGAGGGTAAGGACCCTGAGCACCCGAGGGCAGAAGTCTGACTTCTAGCTCATATGATAGTGACACTCACACACTCACTTACGAAACCCCTTTTACAGGGGGCTCTTTCACACACCTCAGAGATAAAACACAGAATACAGCAGAGACATACTCGAACACGGGACGCCCAGATCACAGGGAAGACGCGCTACCTTCAGGCCAGGACGCCGGCAAAAAAAAAAAAAAAGATGTTATCCCAGAGAACGTCTTACTTGGCATTGGCATACAACGGTTACTAAAGATTAACTTTTGGCGTGAATTTAACATTTTTACTGTATCATTGGATCCCTGGAGAGTTATTTGGCGATTTATATTACCTGAAAATCGAATTTGTTGCATTTTTTTCCAACTGATTAGAATCAAAATTTGATACAGGACTGAAATTGCAGTCACATAATCACATTACAAATTCGATATATTTAAGTTATTGCGAGTTTGAGTTATCGCCTTTTCCATGCTTTTGAAAGTGCGGACCAATAGGCGGTCAGATTTGGTTCAAAATTTGACAGGTGTCTACACTAAAGGGGTTAAATCTGTGTTCCAGTTTTATCCATCTCACTTATTTCGTTTTATGGTTACTATATTAACTTATATTAGAAAAGCCGGACAGACAGACTACCTATGAATGAATTTTGCTCAAAACTTGTTAGAAATCTACAAATTTGTATAAAGACCGTATAGCTCAAAGCTATAGCTAGTTTATAGCTTTGTATAAAGACCGTATAGCTCAAAGCTATAGCTAGTTTATAGCTTTGTATAAAGACCGTATAGCTCAAACCTATAGCTAGTTTATAGCTTTGTATAAAGACCGTTTCATCCGGTTAGCTCAAAGTTTTTGAGTTATCCTTGTCGTAGACGGACAGATGGACAGCGACAGATATAATAGCAAAAGTGTGTTTTTCGAACTCAGGAAGGTCTGAAACGTGAAGATTGGTCAAAATCTCGGATTCGAACTTTTTTAAGATTATAATATTTTCTATATACTTCTTATATGAGAAAGTAAAAATGTTCAATTGAATAACGATTTAGAAAAATTACACATGTATTCTTTTTTTCGATGAACGACTTCTAATTAAGGAAAATAAGTATCCAATGAACCGATGCGTTTTGTGCAGACTGGAAGAATTAAAACCTGAGGTTATAAATGGCCAACAAAAGTTCGGGAGGAACCCCGAGACAACAAAGCTGAACATTTTTAAATTTGAAATTTAAATTTTTTTTCACTCAAGGCGCTATAACCTACTCTCTTGAACGTGAGGCATTATTAAATGTGTCAGTTTGTCGCAATATTTGCTACTCTCAAACTTCTTTTCTGTTTATTAACCCTCTGTGGAACACTTCCATGGAACGCTCGAAACAGGTTGGCGCGCTCCTTTCGCCATCTTATTTCGCCCAATTATATGCTTTTTGGTACTTAAACAGAACTATATTTTTTATATAAGATTAGAAGTTTAATAGATAAATGATACTCGCGCAAAGTAATATTTTTTTTCTTAAAATTGCACAAATTATTTTAAACTGATAAAAGGAAATTTAAATGTAAATGGATTTTTTTTCCTTGGTAAAAACCTTTATATATTCCTTAAACTTAATAGTTTATTAATAAAAAAAATATTCTAACTTATAGATTTATTTAAAAAAAATATTTTTCTAATAATTAATTGTGCTTGGAAAAAAAAAAGCCTACATAAACTTACAAATCTTGTAGAAAAGGAATACATAATCAAAATCAATCACAAAGGAATACATAACATAAAATAGATTACTGGAAAATCACAAGATAAAATTTTCAAACTTATTAAAATATGGTAACTGTGAATTATAATATACGCGAATTTATGATAATCAAATACGAAAACAATAGCGTTATAAACCTAATAGACTTATTTTTGAAAACCATCTCACCACAGAGCGTTTCTTGCACTTCCGTATGTGATCAAATAGAACTAATTGTTTCAAGGTCAATGGAAACTACTAGAGCAAGTAGGAGGAATGCTAATTAGAGGGATAGAGTTAACGGGCTTTTAATCTCTGGGTGTTTATTTGACTTAATGATACTGTCGCTTTCTATTAGAAAACTTGTATATAAGAAGTTAAATAAAATTAAAAAAAAATTGAAATCTGCTATAGTAAATTTTATGTTATCATGTGATAATATTATTATTTTTAAGTCATTGTTTGTCTTAATTAATTTAAGTCATGAACCAGTTTAAACCGGTTTTAAACAATCACGTGACTATCAGATTATGCATGCGTCGATATTTAGTAAAACGGTGTTGTTGTTTTTTCTTTCTTTTTTTTTTTTTTTCTCCATCTCAAAATTGTTCGGAGAACTCGCAAGAGTGTCGAAATAATTCATATTATTGTGAATCTA
>JAPMOR010074023.1:70817-93871 GCA_026543865.1 Argiope aurantia | reverse complement strand
GCACAAGACAAGAATTAACCCTTTGGACTCGGATGCTCTCGGAGGCTCTCACTCACCATTCATGATGGTGCATCATTTTGGCGTTTTATTTATTTTTTAATTTTGATTTTAAAAAAGGAATGAGCAAGTCCTTGTGTTATAGCTGAATGATTTTGCATCGAATTACTTTTCCGAATGCAAAGGGTTAACTATAAATGTAGGGTGAATGATTGCCCACAAGTGGAAAATTTCCTGATCTTTATCTATGATCGTACGTACCTTTGCATAATGTTTGTCCTCGGATTCGAAAACACTCCGTGCATCTGCGCATGCGTCAGGATGCGTTTATTTAATCAAAATAAGGGGGAAAGGCAAGATAAAAGGAGGAGTTGTTTACATTTAACAGTAAGGTGAATTCAGATTATTCGCGGATTAGGAGGCGTGAAAATTGCGCAGAATTCGTTAGAGTGTCGAAATAATTCATGTTATTGTGAATCTATATTAAAGAATTCATATTATCGAAATAATTCATATTCATTTATTGTGAATATATTAATTCACAATAACAATTAAAAACAATTTTTATAGGCAACAAGACATCCAAACATTCAATTTTGATGAATAAATAGAAGATTTTTGTACTTAAAATTTGTTAATTCGATTCTTTTTGTAAAATAATAATTTTTTTTTAAAATTAGTTATTGGATTTTTTGATAACATTTTGTGATACCCAATGATGAATAATTTCGGCCACAGTTAATGATATTATATAAAATAATCTTCCTGCCATTTCTGAAAGATTTTTCGACATTTGGATTAGTCATATAAGAAATCAACATAATTCTGTGTAAAAATGAAATAGTATGGTCAAAAACGACACTCACACGTGCGTGAAAAAAAAAAGAAAAAGAATTAAAAGCAAAGGTATCTCTAATAGAGAAAAAATCACGGTCAAAGAATGACGAAGAATCTGGCAATGCGCTTTGCTGCTTCTGCTTCTCTCCCCTTAGCAAAGCCGAATCATCGAAAAGTGGTAGTTTTAGGATACTGAAACGAACAGGACATTATTTTGGTCTCCATGATTGTATATTCTACAAGCATTACGAAAATATTTTTTAATATGCTATTATTAGTTTCTTTTATTTAATTTTAGTACTTTTTAATAAAATTCGTTATGAATATAATGGTGTCTTAAAATCATTTTCCTCAGATTTCACTACCAGGTCATACTAATGGTATGCAATCAGAATTTAGTCGAAAGATTCGTTTAACTAGTAATTATATTTTTAAAGTACTAAAATGGTGTATTATCATACCAAGAGCACAGTTGTACGAAATTTGTATCTCACCAGAAGGGACGAAAATTCGACTGAAAATTGTCATTTTTGCAAATATGAAATAAATCTAATTAAATAAAAACATTCAAAAATACTGGCAATACAATATTAAACTTTTAAAGTGTTATTTTACCCTTAAGTTTTACATTACTGAACTGTTCTAAGAATGCTATAAATCGAAGTCAAAAGATTTCATTTTCAGTGTTTTCAGCTGAACGATTGGATTATTTATTTAGATTTCACACGATTTTCTTAGTAAAAAATCTATATAAATATGGAGATAAAAGAAACACCCTTCAGCATTGGGATACTCATTGAGAGATAAACATAATAAAAATGATGAATTTTGAGTATGTAGTTTGCCTTCAAAAACAATATTGTCTATTTATAACTTATGGGTGTTTCAGTTACAGCTCACTTTCTTTTTAGGCTTAAGGCTAATTTTGATATTTTTATCTTCAGTCAGACGGCTTGACGTTTAATGAGGGTGTAATGTTTATCATGTGGAATATCTCAGATTCGAAACCTGGGGAATACATGCAATAACGATCTTGTGCATCCTATTTCGAAATATCTGACGAATATTTTTGTTAACCCTTTGCACTCGAATGGTTCTCCTCTCAGGTACTATTCAAGACGGTAAATGGGCCGCGGTGGCCTGGTGGTAAGGTCTCGGCTTCGGAACCGGAGGGTTTCAGGTTCGTGACCCGATTCCACCGAAGAACCGTCGTGTAAGGGGGTCAGTTGCACGTTAAATCCGTCATGACCAAACGTCCTTCCGCTGGTGTGGTGTGGTGTGGAGAGGGGGGTGCCAGCTCAGGTGTCGTCCTCGTCATCTGACTGTGGTTCAAAATTACGAGGTCCGTCCCAAAATAGCCCTAGTGTTGCTTCAAAACGGGACGTTAATATAACCAAACCAAACCAAATCAAGACGGTAAATAATTTTCACATTTTATTTTTTTTTAATTTTTTTTTATATTGATTGTTAAAAATACCTACAGAAAGACAAGAAGAAGTACATTAATTTTTCAAGGAAATTCAACTTAAAACAATTATATATATTTATTTTTTGAACAATAAATAAGTCCTTGTATTAAATGCAATAATTATGCATCGAATTATTTTTTACAAGTGCAAAGGGTTAGAATCTTTTAAATAGTCCATTTTGGATATCCGACCATGTAATGAATAATTTATTCGAGCTAGTTTGACGAAACGTATCCCCCCCCCCTTATGCGTGTTATTAGATTTCATGAAAACTATAATAGGCCTATGCATTTATTAATGCGAGATTGTTTATATACGGAGATATTTCATGGATTTTTCCAACCTTATAAATTGTTTAAAATAATGCCATGTGAATTATAATATGTATAACTGAATACGATTATCCGAACTTATACCCTAATAAGTATGTTTTTTCTATATGCAATGTGCGTGACTTATCCTGTGAATTTTTATCAATACAGCTGTTACTAATTTAGTTCAATATTCCCTTACATGTATATGACAATTTTCAGAAGCTCGTGTTTCTCTAAAAATATTAATCACACTTCCATTATTTCAACATAAGGTATTAAAGCTTTTAAAAATTTTCTCATCATGTATAAATTTCAAAGATTATCTTATTTTGATATTATTTTGATTTCTATTCATATAACATGATGCAGAAATACTTAAAATGCGTAAAAATAATTTTAAGATTTATATAAAGATATCTTTAAATTCAGTTTTTTTATGGCATTGTCAGTATCATTTGTGGTTTGAATTACTTAAGAATGATTCTGGACTAGGGGCTTATTCAAATTTCAATAAATTACACTTTAAAAAAATCATAATATTTCTTATTCATATTTACTTATTTTAACATTAAATTATTATTAATATTAATCTATTTTATTCTTATAACATTCCTGGCTAATAACGATTTGCAAGCTTTATGCTATGTTACTTCACATTTGTGAATAAAAAAATGATTTATAATTAAAAAAAAATAGCCCGATTCTGAATTTAAGTAAAAGTAAGATTTTATCATAATTTTTTTTTTAATATTTTAAAATTATATTAATTTCGATTTCGGTCTTTTTATATGTAAAATTTATCAGCTCACTCAAAATGATCCGCAATGAAATGTTTTGTTATTTTAGTTTGTTAAAATTTGCCTCTTGAAGCTAATTACAGCGAGATTAAATTAAAATCAGTAAGAAATTCTAAATTTCGAATAGAAAGATAACTAGCGATAGGGGGTCGCACTAAAACATTCTCTCATAGTCTCTAATAAAAGTGATATCCTCTAGTTAAGGCAGAGAACGCCTTCATAGCAATGGCGTGCAACACTTGAGAAATTCTAACACGCGTGAATTTAGATTTTTTAAAAATCCATCATGTAATCTATGGCGAATTTTTTTTTGGCGATCAATCACCGGCATAAGTTAATAATATCCGAAATTCGAATTTGTGTTTAAGACGCGTTTTTCCCAATCAATTGAAATAAAAATTTGGCACACAACTACACATGTAGTCATAAAATCTCATACCAAATTTGATATATTTAAGTCGATGCATTTTTGAGTTATTGAGTTTACGTGTTTCTGAAAGCACAGACCGACAGATGGTCAACCCCTTTTTGGATTTGACTCAAAATTCGAAAAAATGTCTACACTATAGATGTATAATCAGTGTACCGAACTTGATCTATCTAACTTTCTTCGTTTTACAAGTATCATGTATATTTATATTCGAACAGCAAAACAAATAGACTTCCTCAGAACGGATTTTGCTCAGCATTTCATAGAAATCTACAAATTTGGTGGAAAGGATTGTAAACAAAATTTCATCTATCTAGTTAATTAGTTAATAGAAAATTCTATTAACTAATACAAAGAATGAAAATATACATGCCTGTTGTTTGTCTTGCCATTTACGCATTATGGATCAAACCTTTTGACAAAATTTGGTACAAATATACTTTGTAGAATAAAAATGTTGTCCCAGGAAGGTTTTCGTTTTTTTTAATTTTTTTATTGAGAATTTTAATTAGTAACTAAACAGATTTTCGTTAGCTGTTCTGATAGCTCCTGAAAATGTCATCGCACAAAATTATTATTTAGCCAACTTAAGCATCAAGTCTCATTTTTTTTTCATTGAAGTTCTGCAATTTTCCCGGAATTTTAAAGAATTTTTCAAATATTTCTCTGATTATGATTTGCAGCAGCAATTTTTATAATGAAATTGAAGTCTAACAAACTTCGATGTTGTACACAATTTTTGAATAATTTCTCTTATTTTGAAGAGAATTTACATATCTCAAACGATTAAAAATCAAGAATTTAATTTTAATAAAAAATAAATAAATTTAATAAATAATTTAATTTATTAATAATAATTTAAAAATAAATTTTCTTTTCTTTTTTTCTGCGGTCTTAAACATAGGACATTTTTTATTTCATGATTAGATTTGCCATGTAATATTTATTAAGTACGCATGAATTATTGAGAAGATATTCATAACTTCTAAATATTTAGGCCTTTTTAGCTGAGCATTACATAAATGATTCAAAATTTTTTACATATTTATAATATTATGCTCTTATCTTGACACAATATTATAATTTCCTTTAATGGGCTGTAGCAAAAGTAAGGACTTTGACAAAAAAATCCATCAAATAGCATTTATATAATTAATTATACTGAGCTAATGTGCAATTATGTAGTTAATCAAGATGATTTTTTTAGTTAAATCTTATATTTTTCTAGAAAATTCTTCCAAGCATCTGTTTTAACAATTAAATATCAAAGTATAAATTATTAATTTCCTTATTGCAAAGAATTCGGCACATTTCCTTTTTGTTTATGCATTAAATTTCAATTAAAATTGTGATACTTTTTAAGCACTTTTTTTCCAGGTGGAGTTTTTTGTAGTTTTACTACTTTCTGACAAATAAAAATTAAATAACTTGAATGAATAATTAAAACTGGTTGTTCTTACAAATTAATACAATTTATGAGCGAACTAGCTGCAATTTTAAAATTTTATATACATTCTGTTTTTATAAATATTTATTTAATTAATATATCTTATGAATAATTGCCTACAATATAGTTGGTTTATTTCTTTTACAATTAGTGCATATTTATGATGTATTGCTCCATAATCTTCCCCATTTCTTATAGACCAGTATTAAATACTGGAAAACATAATCACTACACAATGCTTCCATATACAATTTACGGATGAAAACCCGAGATCCATTACAAAAAATGTTCTAATAACATGCAAGAGATTTTAGAAATAGGTAAATTAAAAAAAGGTAATTTATTAACATAGGTTGAAATTAAAATGAAGAGATATTTGTTTTAAACCAGAATTTAAAAAATATTTTTCTATTAAATACAAAATATAACGTTTTGATTTTAAATTTAAATGCAGAAATGTACAGAATTGAAAAAAATATGGAAATCCACTCCAAGAAAATATTTTTAAAAATAAATAACACGACTTTTTTCTAATTAAATGGTCAGAAGTTCGTAACATAAAATCAAAACTGATTTTCAGTTTTGATTTCTTTTTGTTTTAATATGGAGCTGAAGATTTAAGCTGAGATTTCCACCGGGACTATTGAAATGTGTTATTACTAAGAAAATGTATTTCAAAAATGGGAGTACTTTCTTTTATTGGATTAAATCTAAGAAACAATTCTGGAAATGGATCTCACAATTAGAAATTAAAAAAAAACCGTTAACAGTATAATGATTTAAACCTTTACTTTTTACGCTGAATGATGAAGAAATTTGTTAAACTTAAGCTTATTTTTTAAATTAAAAAATGTTATTTTAAAATTGTATAAAAATAACGAGATCAGAATGCTATATTAAAAGAAAAAAAAATAAGAAAAATACTGTTTTTGATAAAAAAAAATTCAAAATATATATTTTAGAATTTATATTTTATATTTCTGTTATAGAATTCAATAGGCTTATGTAACTGCAGAAGATTCCCCCCCCCCCACCTAATAATTCATTGAGAGATATTACTATGCTATTCTAAGACATATTTTAAATAAACTATACTGTTTTGGCTAAAAGAACCTCTCAAGCTGAATCAGTTTGATTGAACTATTATCCTCAGAGAAAAATTCATTTTTAAGGGCAGCCAACTCTAAGTTTTTTTTAAATAAAAGATGATACAAAAACCCCGTCAAAGTTTCTTTCTTTGTTATTCTGTAATTCGGACTTACAACGAAATAAATTCTTTCCAGACTCAAGAAGTAGTAAAAATAAAATATGAATTTTTCGTTATTCTATCCACGTTATATTTCGTAGCAGAAAAGTTTTTATGGCTTATGATTTCTTTGCTTACCTCTTTTATGTTTTAATGAATTTTATTCCTTGTTCTCATTCAGTTATGTTAACAGAAGTTCGAAACAATTTATAACTTTTTTTTTCAAAACATTAATCACTTTTTGGCTGACTTATGGGAATGCTTGGCGAATAAAAATGCTTTCATAATGATTTTATTTATATAAATTCCGATGTCAAACTCATTTTTCCCCCTTTCTGTCTAAATATAGAAGTTAGAAAATCTAGCATTGTCAAATACTCCTCATAAAACTCGTTTATATATTTGTTTTTAGTTTGCGTATTAATAATAATGATTATAAAAAAAAAGCCTTAAAGCATTTGTGATTTAGTCATCAGAGTTAAAACGAAATTTCTGTAGAGAACATTAATAATGATATTTTTTAATTTTTAAAAATCCAGAGAAGGAAGAGTTTAAAAAGTAATGCCTATTTTTCGCTAAAGTATGTGATTACGTTAAGGATAAAGTTCATGAAAATTTTTCAAATATAGTAAAATTTTTTTAAATATTTGCATAAGGCGGATTGAAAGAACATCTGTGAAACCAAAATATTTCAATTAAGTGGCCAATGTTTTTTTTCCATTAAAAAAAACAACGGGCCTTTATTTTGGCTAAAAGGGAGCACAAAGAGAAAATTTTCTAATTTAGATGTTTATCAAATCATTTGCTTAAAATTTTGCAGATGACGTAAGAGATATATTATCTAGTTCCTGAACTAAAATATAATTTGTATTTCTATCCATTTTTAAATATTGGGTTGCGACTGATAAATAAAGTAAAATGTTCAATTTTTTTCACATTGTGAAGCAATAAAACAACTATAAAATAGTTCTAAATGAATGGATTATTTATTCTCTAGTACAGAAACTGCAAAACATATTGAAAAATTATTACATAAAATTTAAATACAAAATATATATATTATATTTTAAGTTGTGAAGTTTGCCGGTATCATGGCATAGGGGTAGCGTGATCTAGGGCATGATGTCCTTCTATTTATGAGGTGTGTGAATGTGCCCTCTCCCCCTCCCCTTAGGGGTTGTGCAAGCGAATGTGTCGAATGAAGTAGCTAAGTCGTGCTCTTGCCCCTAGTTGGCGGTACTGAAAAAAAAAAAGAGACGCTCACTCGTCTTAAATCGCTGGCAGATAACTGTCAGCGGGCATGTAAAATGCCATAAGTCACAGCAACAACAACTTTTGAAATTTCCTGTAAAATTCTTTCACATATTAGAATTTGTGAAAACAGCATCTAAAGATGTAAAGAAGCCTTAAAACGTATGCAAAAGCATATATAAAAACCAGTTAACTTCCACAAAAATGGATTTAAAAACAAAATTCTTGCGGTTTTGTAAAGAACCTTGTTCAAATATCAGAAATATTAAATTAAAAAAAATCATAATTTAGCAAAAATCGACTTCTTAATGTAGTCACCTTCTTTAATACAACTAATTCATTCTCCATATTTGTTTCTTCTGTTGATGGTTATCTAATATAACTCCCTGCATGTACCATCCTAGTTACGCTATTGATGTATATTCTGATCAGATATATACTGTCTATATCTTTAATTATAGTGAACTCGAAACTATCTGGCAACTGTAAATATTCCTGCAAATTTACATAAATGAATATTTATTTTAGATTCAATAGCTGAACATGCGCAGCAATATGCTGCAGAAGAACGTCAAAATGCCAACTCGATACATCTATTTATCTATATCTATATATTTATCTGTATCTGTATCTATATATATCGAGTATGTATGTAATGATATATAAAAATCCCTAATGCTTACAACATTCTTTTAAAGATACCTAAAATTCTCTTGAATTAAGTCGACATATGCCAAAGAAATCTCTGTTAAAATCTCATAGTAAAAAACATTGAAGGGGAAAATTTGGGTTTCGTTTGCTCTTCTACTTTTGTATCGCGATGTAGACTGACATATCTCATCGCTTCTCCCTTGTACATAATATAAATGATGAAATTAGTCCTGTTTCGTACATTTAGTCGTCTTCCCGGGATAGAATAAAGTTAAAAATAAAAAGTTTTAAAATTTCAAAAAGTTTCTTCTACTTGGCCACACAACTGCTCCAATAGGGTTTACATACACACACACACACATACTAATATGTTTTTTTTAATCATTCGATTGGTTTTTTTTTCAATTTTTTTTATTCATTTATTTCTATTTTATGTCGTTCACCTAAAGAAAATGTTATTAAAAATAACAGAACGATAAAATAACAAATCTAGATAACCATAATTAGGTATCTCATTTGCAAAAAGCAATAAAATCATGTAAAACTTTTTATTATAAATAAAATTTATTAATGTAAAATGCAAATTAAATTTCTGAGAAGAAAAAGAAATGACTTTCCAATATTTTATCTTTTTAGATCAGAAAATTGAAGAGGCAGAGAGTACTTTCTAAAAAGGAATGTTGACTATTTTTGACACATTTATCTAGAGTATTTAAATAAAGTAAAAATGAACTAAATTTATAACAATCACTCGCTAAATAAATCTTGTAGTAGAGTGGAGTATAATAGAGATGGAATGCAGCAAAATTGAAATTCTTTTTCCTTCTTTCTTTCTTTGTTTTTAAACCAGAAAAAATAATATATCATCCAATAGTTCCAAATATTGTAAAATGAAAAGGTTTTATTTCTGATACAGCAATCTCTATTTCATTTTAAAAATTACTCTTAAATATACAGTAGCAATAATGTGTAAGGAAAAATGCACTGAAAATCGTCACATCGTGGACGAGTAATTAAAATTGACGAATAGCATTTTGTAAAACACACATAATATTTCTGGGAAATAATTAAAATCAGAGAAAAATATTACACAGAAATTGCATTGATATCGCTGAAAAAAAAACCCTTTCCTTTTTACTTTTTAAAATGGTATAAAAATGGCTTTTACACAAAAAAAGAAGGAAGGGGTAAAATATTTGTTAATGATGAAATGAAAATGTAATAAGAATTTTGAAAAAATTTTTATGGGTGAATATTTACTAGTCAAAAAGATGCAATAAACTAAAATAAACAAATGAGTTCAAATGACAGAATGCATTATTGAATTGCATGGCTAAAATAATACTTATGAAAATCGGAGGTCTAAAATGGTCGATTTAAAAGAACAACATACAAAAACTCTCGTCAGACATCCGAAAATGTGAATAGTATATTCTAACTTTGAAAAAAAAACGAACACCAGTTGTACCCACCAGGTTTCGAACCTGGGACCTTCCGCGTGTTAGGCGGATGTGATAACCACTACACCATGGGTACACAGAGCTACAGTAACAAAATAAGATAAGGCTGAAAATAAACAAATCTAGTGGCCAGAGAAGAAAGCGAATTTAGATGGACACGCCCAATGCAATTTGCATTTTTTTACTATTCGCAGTAGCATTACGAGGAACAAGAGGGGCATAGATGCCCCGAGCGCCAATCATAGTGGCGCCATGACGGCAATAATTCATTCGTTTCATTTTTCAATTCAGTAATCTGCTAATAAGACTAGGGAGGGGGGGGGGGCGGAGATCAAATACTTTGCCCAGGGCGCTTTTTATTCTTGTTACGCCTCTGTTACTTTAAAACTTGTAAGTTTTTCTTTTAGACAGCAAAGCGATGCATGGCATTTTTTGTTGGAATTTGTTGTTAATTATTTCATGTATTTAGTTATATTTATAGATCACTTCAAAAAGACGAAATAATGCTTGTAGGTCAGCGCAAATAAACGAAAATGAATCTTTCTACTACCAGATAATATTTATGGGCAGTTCTGTTTTGCTTAAAGTTAGAGACAAATCCTGTGCTTTTAGCAATCCGGATCTGGAAGATGCAAATCCGAGTCGAGTTCGAACTCAAGAAATTTGTTCTCTATCGCATGAGCTCGCTGGATGACAACTACCTCTCTAAGCTATATACTAAATAATGCTGTTTTATTACTTACTAGCCGCCTTTGGCGACCAGCCGGTTCGCCAGTATTACCGCTCGCTACAATTTTCAATTAAATATTTTAAGTAACTGGTCTCTTAAAGGATTCTCAAACAAAACATTTTTAATCTTCAAATTTTAATAGTCATACCAAACTTATATTGTTTAGATCGTTTCGTTCAATTTACTATATATATTTTACTAATTTGTTGCCATTTCCGGTAAAACTTAAACTTTAATTAAAAATGTAAATGACGAAATTGCAATTTATATTAAGATATTTTTTAATAAAACCAAGCGTTTTATTTTATTTATCATCTTTATTGTTATTTATTAATTATTATTACTATTGAATATGAGTATTGCAAATAGAATCGCTCGGTATTTAAGTCTTATGTTAACTACAAAATATTTTTCATAGTTTATGTAATATCTCAAACAATAATTCAACAAAAATTTCTGAGATTCAGTATAAAATTCAGTTTTTAGTTTTGCTTTCAAAAGGATTGAAATGAAATCAATAATAATATTTTGTTCCTGCTTATAAATATATTTCAAAAATTATGAAGTCTAAATTTAATGCAGTAAGGTATCATATTCTGATAAATATTCTGGACACACCAAATTTTAAATAAATGAATGAATGTTTCTATTTTCCACGATCAACTAAGACTTATTTATGAAGTTTTAAATGTTAAAAATTTAGAAAAACTCACCATTTTCATAATCTTAGGTCAATTAATCTTGAGAAACCTGCGCGCTTATTGGCGTATTTTCTTTGAAACGATCGATGAAAAATCTAAAATTATCCTTTTTTTATTGAATAGTGATATTCAAATCTTCATAAATCAGTCAGTTTAAGTGATTTGAAATTAACTCTTAAAAGTCAGTTATTTAGTTGATTGGAAATTAACTCTATGACCACCATAAAATCTGTGCTTTCTCTTGTGGTGTATGCATTCTCCTTAATATCCGCTCGAATAAAACATCACATACAAAAGTACTTCATAGAACAAACAAATCAAAAGTAAACATAACATTTCAATAGTTGCCAAAAACAAAAGAAAGAAAAATGCAATTAATAAGCAGACGATATTTAGAAAAGTACAGATATTTAGACTGGAAAATGAAATTTTCTGAAATTAAAAACACGCGCAGACGATATTTACAAAAGTAAAAATATTCAAACCTGAAAAGGAAAATATATGAGTTATTCCATCAATAAATGCCATAAGTTTGTTTACATCTTCATTATTTTATAAGTCATTAAATATCAAAATGGATCCGGGACTGAATAAACACCCTGTATAGAGAGTGTAAAAGATCATAAAATAATTTTTCTTGAATTTATTTTTTAGAAAAAATAATATTTCATATTTGTTTCATTTCTTACAGACACTTGTCGAAAATTATAATTTTGCAGATTTCATTTCCAAAAAGATTTAATTTATTTTCAGTTAGAGCTTTAATCAATGTGATGGCAACACTTTGAAAAAAGCTATTTTTTTCCCAGGAATGCGAAACGTGCTTAATCCTCATTTTTATTTTTGACGAAAAAAATTATTGAAAAACATAGTTAAAATATTTATTTAAAAATTCATTAAAAATAGACATTTAATTTTAAGATTAAAACAGTAGTATCATTTAAAAGAAAAATTTTTTATCTTTAACTTCATGTAAAAATATTTTTTGTGCGGTAATATTTTCAGCAGTTATAGCAGAAACACGTCAAAATTTCGCTTAATTTTTAAATAAATAAAATTCTTGTTAAAAATTCGAAAAAATAACCCCCAGGTGCACTTTCCCGGCCTCCAAGGTATACACGTGCCAAATTTGGTAGCTGTAGGTTGAATGGTCTGGTCTGTAGAGCGCCAACACACACACACACACACACATTGAGCTTTATTATAAGTATAGATTAAACTTTAAAGCGCCACATTAACGCAGATATAACTTTCCCATTTGCGAAATGTACATAAAAAGATAAAGTATTGTAACCGACAAAATATGCGAATTCAAAATTTTGTCGAATTTCCATGTTTACGGTTTTCGATGTCTGTATGTCTGTGTACGCGATAACTCAAAAAAAAATTTGAGATAGACGGATGAAATTTGGTATATAGTCTCTATTCCTAATTTGTAAATTTTGGCTCATTTTGAACTAAGTTCATTCTGATAAAGTCTGTCTGTCTAGCAGTCCGAATGTGACCTTAACCTTAACAGACCACTCCGACATGCCACTAAGGCAAGACCGACAAACCTGATTGACTGGACCGTTGCGATAACAACACCAGCGGGAACTGTGGTTGAGTCCTAAGGTTCCCATCATCGACCACGGCACAACCCATCCCGTGGGAAGCACGTCTCGTCATCACGGGCGCACACCTATCATTTTTGTACCCACCCGGCTGGCGAGAACCAACCACCGTACCGGAAGCTTCTCAACCTCATTTCTGATGTGCCCCTCGGTGGGAGTAGTCCGAATATAAGTTAGCACATAACAGCGACAAGAGAGAGAGAGTTTCAAGGAGAAATTTTGATGCACAGATTTAACATGTAAATTGTAATTATGTATCGATTTGGAACTAAATCCATTATCTAATGGATTTAGTTCCAAATTGATCAGGGTTGACTGTTTGTTATTCTGAATTTTATCGTGTATGCAAACAACATAAATTCAAAATGCAGGGACTTAAATGTACGAAATTTGGAATGTGCTCTTTTAACTGCAATTAATTATATGTCAAATTTCAATTTCAATCGGTCGGGAAAAAAAGGAATCCAAAATTCATATTCAATTTTCTGGTACTTGTGTACTACCTGTATGCTAAAAATGAATCGCTTCCCCCCTCAAAAAAATTGGCAAAGATTGTACTAAGGATGGATATTTCATAACTATTGTTCGTCAATATCACGTAACTAATGCACAAGTGCTGGTTTTCTTTACTCTATTATAAAGCACACAACTCTCATTCGTTGATCTCTGAAAATAAAGATCTGAGCACTCGTGGCTTCACAGTCTTGCCCAAGATCCATAATTTTAAGCACAAGGGAAGAGAATTTGGGATTTTAATACCTTTACTTGACGATACACGAGAAAGATTTGGGAGACCTCTTTATATATATATATATATATATATATCTTTGCTGTGATATTAATTTTATCCGCGAACAATCTCTTTCTTAAACTTTAAGAGTTGTTAAAAATTAATGTTAAGCTCCATTTTATTATAACTTTTTCCTTTTAAAAACGAAATAACAAAGATTTGACTGTTTTAATAGCTTTGGTACGACTAAGCAAAAATAAATATCAGAATTTCAATTTCTTCTTCTCAATTCATTTTTAACAAATTTTGAATATGGAAGTTTTTCAATTACATGATTATGTTTTAGATTGTTATTCTTTCTATAAACAACGGTATGAAATGCAACGGCTGATGTAATCAAGTCACATGATTGACTTCAAGTTTGACTTCTCAAGAACGAAATATTAACACTAAAGCTACCACGAGCGGGTCATTTGACCCGCTTCCAATGGCAATTCCAATGTATCGGTGAAATGCCGGTAGGTTTAGTGTTAAAATGCAATAATGTTTCCAGCTAAAGAGTAGTCAACGTATAATTACAACGGATGTATGTTTCCCAGCTTAATTCCTTAATATACATTAAATTTCCGTATTTTTACTGCAATTTTATGATTAGAACAAATCTCAGAAAGAAATAAACATTAATTAATAGATTGAAGAAGTAGTATACTGATAGATTTTTTCAAAGCCACGGAAGGAATAGCTTACTGTGGCTTGAAAGATATCTCAGGTCAACCAGCTATCATAATCTTTGAAGTGTTGAACTCACTAAACGTCTGTTGTTTCATTATAAATAACAATAAAGAATTAATTCGCCATCAGCGGACTTCCTCGCACATTCTATAATAAAGATGTTATCTCAGAAAATGCATTGTATGGTATTAGCATGCAAAAATTACGAAATACGAATCTTTGGCATGAATTTGGCATTTTTAATGAATCTATCGAGTGAACCTTGGCGATTAATCCCTGACATGTGGTTAATAGCATCCGAAAATCAAATTTGTGTTTTAGGTGAGTTTATCCCAAGTGATTGATATAAAAATTTGACATAGAAGTATACTTCACACACAAAATCCCTAAATGCCATACAAATCTGACATATTCAAATCACTGCATTTTTGAGTTATCGCTTTTTCTTCTGAAATTACAGACCAGCAGACGTTCAATTCCTTCTTGGGTTTGGTTCGAAGTTTGATATGGTGTCTACAACATTACTGTTAAATCTGTCTCCTGAATTTTGTTCTTCCAGCTGTCTTATATTTATAGTTATTGTATTAACTTATATTCGAATAGTCGAATATATAAACTTACTCAGAATAGAATTTGCTCACAATTTCACATAAATCAACGAATTTGAGGTAAAGACTGTGTGCCAAATTTCATCCGTCTAGCTTAAAGCATTTTTCAGTTACCTTTGCACAGACAGACAGACATTTTTTTTTTCAAAAATGAGTTTTTCGAACTCAGGAGGGTCTAAAACATGGGGATTAGTGAAAATTTCGATTTTGAATTACAATACCTTCTTTGTACTACGTATGCGAGAAAGTAATAAGTAGTTAAGTTAAATTCAATTCTTTTGTAATAAAATAATATTGTGCTAATACAACTATTAGGAATAAACTCTTATACACATCACATCATTATTACAATTAAGAAGTTGTGAACTAAATTTTGACCAGTTTTGCATTCGAAATAGATTTTCAAATACTTTTTTAAACTTCTGCTCAAATATCATGTATCAAAATTGCAACAAAATATTTACTATTCTTCTGAAGTTCTTACAGGCCAAGACTGACTCGTAAATATTTGACCCTGTAGGGCAATAGCGCTTCATCGGTTCATTCCTTTTTGCCTCAATTTTCTATATTACTGTATTAGAATTCCTACCGGCATCAACACACCTCATGTACCCTCTTCAATGGATCGAAATTCCGAATTTATTTTGTTATTTTAATTTTCCCAATGCATCCTATTTCCCCTTTACCCTTAGCAAACATTCTGAGATCAGAGAAGAAATGTCAACAAATCAGAAACCTGACTATTTTATTAACACTAAATACTAATTAATAGATATGAATTACTGTCTAAAAATGTATACCTAAATTCCAAATTAATTATTCAGCCATAATGATATATTTAGTTGTTTATATATATTTTGAATTGTCTTTATCAACTGCCTATATATATATGAGCATTCATATACTCATGAACTGCTTTGGCAATGTATACTATAACAGCAAGCACGGCGCCCACATAAAACGCCCCCTCAAGAAATTCAATCGCAAGGTAAGTTAAATAGTGCAATAGAGGATTTTCAGAGCATCCATTTAAAGATTGTTTATACGTGAATTTAGACGAGAATCGATAGCTATTAGGGGAAAGCTAATTAACATTTCCACACTGAATTCAGTGGAAGGTCTCTTGGGTGAATGTTGGATTGAACGTATCATTCTTCTGTAATTCACCAGAAATATGTGTAATAATCGTACAATGTAATTTTCTAAGATGTTTTTGTGAAAGATTTACAAAACATTTCGCTTATGGCTTGACATTGTAGTTGACGGGCGTTACTTCCTAATAAATGAATTCATTAGTTGAATTATAATTCATCATTTTTTTTTATTTGGATGATATTTTGATCCTTGCAATTTCGAAAAATGGTGAGATAGCGTGTCTGAGCTGGTATCCCTTCTCCAAACTTACTCACCATACCAGTGGGTGGGTATTTGGCATACGACATGAGATTTAGAGCATCTTTGGAGTACATATATGATGAATATTTTATGGAATCGGGCTTAGAATCTGAAATGTGAATTGTGGTTTTACCAGTAAGCCACCACGCTGGCATCAAAAATGTTGGAATCTCATTTTTCATTATATGGCAGAATTGGTTCATTTTTACTTCTTTAATTTAATTAATGAATTGGCACAAAACTAATTAGCGAATATTTTTTGTTTGTTTTTACTTTGTCGTATACGAAATGCAGAGAAAGTATCGTAATCATCAAACATATTCCAAGATTTTGCAGATTCTCCACGTTTCAGATCTTCCTAAAAACATTTATTTTGAAAATTTTTGTCAGTCTGCGACAAAGGCAACTCAAAAAGCGTAGAGTGAAAATTTAATTTGTTATACGATCTTTACACCACATTTGCAGATTTCTATCAGATTTTAAGAAAATCCTTTCAGAGAAAATCTGCCTGTTCGACAGATGACAAAAACGACACCTGAACTGATACCCTCCCCTCTCCCCACCACGCCACACCAGCGGGAGGACGTTTGGCCAGGACGTTTAACATGCACTACACGACGGTTTTTCGGTGGAATCGGGTCCCGAACCTGAAACCCCCCGTTTCCAAAGCCGAGACTTTACCACCTGGTCACTGAGGCCCGTACAACATGAAGAGAGCTAGATGAATAAAATTCAGTACGTAGTTTTAACATCTGTAGTGTAGACACATCTGCACTATTTTTTATTGTATCTGTATGTTTCTGAATTCACAAATTGACAGAAGGTCAACATATCATTGAATTTGGCATAAAATTTAATATTTTATGCCAAATTCAATGATATGGTTTCTGAAATCACAAATTGACAGAAGGTCAACATATCATTGAATTTGGCATAAAATTTAATATTTTATGCCAAATTCAATGATATGTTGACCTTCTGTGAATTTGTGATTTCAGAAACATACAGATGCGATAAATCAAAGACGCAATGACTTAAATATGCCAAATTTGAAATGTTATTTTGTGACAAAAAGTGTCAAATTTTGGATACTGTTAACCACATGCGAAGGATTAAACGCCAAAGCAATTCGCCAAGGATCACACCATCGATTCAGTAAAAATTCTAAAATCACACCAAAGGCTATTTCTTAACTATTATATGCTAATGCCGTGCAAGGCATTCGTTTGGATAACGCCTTAATTAGAGAGTATGCGAACAAGTGTTGGGACTGCTACTTCCTCTTTGGAGTTTTGGAATTTTTAACTGTGGATAACTTTACAGGTTTCTGTACCTCCAATTTTGTGAATATTAGTGATATTACAGACTCATTTTCGAGTTATTTCGATTAAACAGAAAACCATATAAGCCAAATGTTTTGCTTAATCGCATTTGTTAAACGCACAATTATATTCATAGTCGTTTAAACAACTTGTGGCGATTTTAGACATCTTCTTTCGAAATAGTAGATGGAATGTTCGGAAGATAACAGGAAACTACACATTTCTTCGGGCAAAAAAATCACATATATTTTCCAATTCCAAACTTATATTTCGATTATCAGGTTCGACTTCACAGCGGAAACCGGGAACTGATCGCTAGCGTATTAAAATTAACAAAAAAAAAAAAAAAAAAAAAAATGCCGAATTACAAAGCGGGAAACAAGTTTAATGCCAACCGGTCACTTCAGGTGTTTTCTGGATTCATGTTCTATTTTTTGATTTCTTATGTTTTTTTTCTCTTTTCCAGTCAGCATAAATAAGTATTATATTCATTTTCTTCAAGTATGTGACTGCATATTGCTCAGAAGCATATGAGTTTTACTTTATGGTCAAAGAATCCAAAGCTACGGATATAATCGTATTTGCACAGTTAAAGACTATAAATCGAAAAGAATATAGATAAAACTAATGAATAAATGAATTTGCTTTGAATCTTATGCACGTTTCCCTACAGTTTACCTTATTATTTTTTCTGCTTTAGTTAAAATGTCATTATATATACAGGGTGATCTTTACAAATACTTTTAAGCCCTTTGAATTCAAAACGGCGTCTGTTATAATCAATGAAGTAACTTGTATCTATGGTATAGTGACTATGGTTAATATATTGAGACATGTTGCAGACATGTTTCTGCGATATAAGGAAGTTACTAAAATAATTAAAAAAATAAAGGAAAGAGGCCAAAAAGATATTGAAAATTGAACTTGTATTACAGTCACTATAACGATTTAGGGATTTTATAAATTAAATGATGAATCGGCCAAATATTCAATAATTTATCATATTTACCAAGTTTTCACCGGTAATTATACATAATTGCCAGTTAATCATATAAACCATAAAAATTATATTGTCTATTTAAACTCTTGTTTACTTTGATGCACGTTGTAATACATTTGGTTCAAACTTATGTAAATAAAAGTTATATCCTCTTACGTCTTTCATAGAATTAACAAGCAATACTACTAATAATGAAACCAATTTTGTTTCTTTTGAAATTCCGGGTGAAAAAAACCCAGCAAAACGAGTGTAGCTGTAGCGATAGATGCAGAAGTTTAGGATGACAAAATGATACAACGTGAAATGATGAGAAATTGCACTTCACTACAAAGGAATTAAGAAACATCTGTTCTGGAGATTTCATCATTGCCAAACAAAATAACAAACGACATCAACGCAAACGTTTTCTTTTCTATCGCTTGATAAGCAATTCATTTAATCGTTTGCAAAACGCTACTCACCCCCTCCCCTCCCGTTTGCAAATGTTGTTCGAAAGCCATTTGCTGCGGTCGTAGAACCTCTTTGTTGGTGAAGAATCCTGCCTATTAAAGGGAACATCATTTGCATCTCTTGCATAAAACTCGATCTGCTGGGTTTTTGACCTCGCCGCCGGTTTCTGCGATAATTCTTCTCGCTGATGTAAGCGCTCGCCGATAAATTAGGAGCTTCGGTCAGGTGAATTACCAGCGGATAATTGAACGAGTGACCTTTCCGTTGGCTTGACCGGTCACGTGATTGAAACAGATATCCATTTGTTTTTCTGTGATTAAAAACGTGCTAAAGAATGCTTGCGAAACAAAAGTTTGCTCATTTCTGAACGAGTTTTAATTGATTAGGAATAGAAGTGGGCGTAGTTATACAAAAAAGAACCAACACATTTAGAAACATATCTAACTATTTCGCTAAAAATAAACATATTTTTAAAGAATAATTATAGAAAATTTTGATGCTACGCTTTTCCAGTATTTAGTACCGCATCTAACGAATTCTGTTGCCCAGCTTCTGAAAGACAAACTAAATTTTGGTTAGAGAAGTAAAGGTTGGTTCTTTTTACATAACTGCACACATTTTGATTGCTTTTCGTTATGAGTGGAGTCTTGCGACCAGAAAGACTTGAAATTCAAATACAGATGTAAAAATATAATAATTATTAATGGATGAAATATTAGTCATGGCATATGTAACAATTAATCTATATCTATATCTATAATAATAAAGCTCAATGTGTGTGTGTGTTGGCGCTCTACGGGCCAGACCATTCAACCTACAGCTACCAAATTTGGCACGTGTATACCTTGGAGGCCGGGAATGTGCACCTGGGGGTTATTTTTTCGAATTTTTAACTAGAATTTTATTTATTTAAAAAGTAAGCGAAATTTTGACGTGTTTCTGCTATAACTTCCAAAAATATTACCGCAAAAAAAAAAAAGATTTTTACATGAAGTTAAAGATCAAAAATTTATCTTTTAAATGATACTAATTTTTTAATCTTAAAATTAAATTTCTATTTTTAATGAATTTTTAAATAAATATTTTAACTATATTTTTCAACAATTTTTTTCGTACAAAACAAAAATAAAATTTAAGCTGCACGAGCACGTTTCGCATTCATGGGAAAACTTAGCTTTTTACAAAGTGTTGCCATCACATTGATTAAAACTCGAATTAAAAATAAATTAAATCGTTTTGGAAATGAAATCTGCAAAAATATAATTTTCGGCACGTGTTTGTAGGAAATGAAACAAATATGAAACATTATTTTTTCTAAAAAATAAATTCAAGAAAAATTATTTTATGATCTTTTACACTCTCTATACAGGGTGTTTATTTAGTCCCGGACCCATTTTGATGTTTAATGACTCATAAAATAATGAAGATATAAACAAACTTATGGCATTTATTGATGGAATAACTCATATATTTTCCTTTTCAGGTTTAAATCTTTTTACTTTTGTAAATATCGCCTGCGCGTGTGGTTAATTTCAGATAATTTCATTTTCCAGTCTAAATATCTGTACTTTTCTAAATATCGTCTGCTTATTAATTGCATTTTTCTCTCTTTTGTTTTTGGCAACTATTGAAATGCTATGTTTACTTTTGATGTGTTTCTGCTATGTAGTACTTTTGTATGTGATGTTTTATTCGAGCGGATATTAAGGAGAATGCATACACCACAAGAGAAAGCACAGATTTTATGGTAGTCATAGAGTTAATTTCCAATTAACTAAATCACTGACTTTAAAGAGTTAATTTCCAATCACTTAAACTAACTGATTTATGAAAATTTGAATATCACTATTCAATAAAAAAAGGATAATTTTAGATTTTCCATCGATCACTTCAAAGAAAATACGCCAATCAGCGCGCAGGTTTCTCAAGATTAATTGGCATAAGATTATGAAAATGGTGAGATTTTCTAAATTTTTAACATTTAAAACTTCATAAATAAGTCTTAGTTGATCGTGGAAAATGGAAACATTCCTTCATTTATTTAAAATTTGGTGTGTCCAGAATATTTATCAGAATATGATACCTTACTGCATTAAATTTAGACTTCATAATTTTTGAAATATATTTATAGGCAGGAACAAAATATGATTATTGATTTCATTTCAATCCTTTTGAAAGCAAAACTAAAAACTGAATTTTATACTGAATCTCAGAAATTTTTGTTGAATTATTGTTTGAGATATTACATAAATTATGAAAAATATTTTGTAGTTAACATAAGACTTAAATACCGAGCGATTCTGTTTGCAATACTCACATTCAATAATAATAATAATTAATAAATAACAATAAAGATGATAAATAAAATAAAGCGCTTGGTTTTATTAAAAAATATCTTAATATTAATTGCAATTTTTTCATTTACATTTTAAATTAAAGTTGAAGTTTTGCCGGAAATGACAACAAATTAGCAAAATATATATAGTAAATTGAACGAAACGATCTAAACAACACTATAAGTTTGGTATGACTATCAAAATTTAAAGATTAAAAATGTTTTGTTTGAGAATCCTTTAAGACACCAGTTACTTAAAATATTTAATCGAAAATTGTAGCGAGCGGTAATACTGGCTAACCGGCTGGTCGCCAAAGGCGGCTAGTTTATAATAAATGTAAAGTGTAATCTGTATTCTAAATAATAAAAATATAAAACATTGAAAAACGCACTTTTTTAACATAAAGTAAAATAATAATAATAATAACCAAAAATTGTAAGTTAAAAAAAATCAGGGAAGAAAAACACAAATGGGATAGAGAATAATATAAGCAGTAGAGTACTTTTTAGTAGGGTTTGACGGTTTTTCAAACCCGGTTTTAGAAAACTGGTTTTTTTTTGAGTAAATTTGTCACTTTTGAAAACCAGTTTTTAAATTAAGAAAACTGGTTTTCTTTAACACCTGGATATTCCTCTTCTTCAATAAAAACAAACAAATGTTTTGAATTTTATCGGTTGGGACCGATTCGCCTAACAGCTGAAGGATTAGAGCGATGAGATGCCAATTTATTTACAAGTGAAGGTATATTTGAATTTCTGTTAACTGAACTAAAAAATTTAAACACTTGAAATATTTAAGTTTTTATATGTTTGAAATTTGCTTAAGTTTGAAATTATTATATGCTTTAGAAGAACGAATTCAAGAAAGAAAACAAGTAGAATTAGCAACTCTTTTGCTGTATTTGCGAAATACACAACACATGTCTAGTTCAGCGAAGAAGTCTAGTGCACTTTCTTTAGCTTCAAAAACCGAAATTATCAAGTTACCTGGAAAGATATTGTCTAGAATATTTCCGAATTCTTATGAGGAAACCGATTCTAATGAAGAGTAAACTGAAGAAGCTACTCATCAGAATAATGCTTTTTTTTTTAAAAAGAAACCATAGGAGAATCAATTCATAAGTTTTTTTTAGACCCTGAAGGAAAACTTACGGATCCAAAGACACCGAAAGCTGAATTTTCATTATTTGAGGCAACGAATAAATGAACAAAAACCTTAGATTTGTTATTTGATGCCATCAAAAGTATAAAATCTAGCTCAGTAGTTAGTTGAACGAGTATTTTCAATTTCAGACAATATTGTTTCCAAAAGAGAACAAAACTTAGCCACCGTTCAGTGGATATTTTATGTTTTTTTAAATCCTATTTTCTTAGGAGAAATTAAAATTGGTAAAAATTATATAAATATTATTTGAAATTTTTGCTTGAGTTTTCGTTATTTTGTGTAATATGTATATGAATCTTTATTTTTTTTAATATTTTAACTTTGACAATGATTTCGTTTTTTGTTATTTTATATAAATTAAATAAAATATTTTT
>JAPMOR010074023.1:59246-70807 GCA_026543865.1 Argiope aurantia | reverse complement strand
TTTTTGATGTGTAATTGATACTCTACGGTATTGTTACAAGAAAAGAAATCTTTTTAAGGACAAACTAAATTATGAAACATGTAAAATTTAAGTATTCATGGATTAATTACAGTTTCTTCTACTTGTAATAAATAATGGTATAATGAATATGTCCAGCTACATTAAATCCATATTAAATATTTAAGGACAGGTTGATTAGTTGCACATCTGAAGTATGGATTTTTCATTTCTGTTTACAGATTAAGAACGAGATATACCGTTGCTAAACGAGCATTTTACATCCGTCTCGTCAGAGATTCTTGATCAAAATAATTTCAGAATATTCAATAACCAATTATTGTTGGGAAAATATGAAAAAAAAAATCCGAGAATTCAATCGCAGATTCGCAGTGCGTCATACAACTCCGTCCACTTTCTAATACGATCGAATCTGAGAAAGCAATCAACCTACTTTTCAAAACTACGTCTGCTCAGCTGAAGATCAATTACAGAGCATGCATATTCTCTGAGGAATGCACGGCCGAGGGTTTTTTTTTAGCATTTTCATTAGAGGCACTTTAGGGGCCTCGAAATCTATTCAGGGCCATGAACAGATTTTTAAATTTCATTATCAAATAAATAAAATTTTCAACTGCCTAAGGACCCTGAAATAATGATACAGATTTTGCGATATTTTTTGGATTACAATGATTTTATGCTTTCGTTTAATTTAGAACAATCGTGCATTTGAATGGATTCAAGTTAAAGTCAAGTTTGGTTTATAAGTTAAAGCATTATTCTAACATTCCTAATTAATTATATTTTAATTGATTTTATATTATATTGTTTAAAGACTCTAAAAATATGTTGTTTCATAATTTAAAAGTATCCAGGTCTATAAATAAATAATATTTTCGATTACATACAATATTGAAAAGTGCTTTTAAATTTGAATCTTTAGTTTTTTTTATATGCGAAATGTTTAAATCACCTCTTTCGATTAGGGACACGTAATTAAATGTTTTATCTATTTATTGGAGTTTCTAAATTAAAACTGATTTTATAAAGAATCTGGTGTAGGAAATTAGAAAGGAGAAGATCCTAGACTCGAGACCTAAGGACCTCTAGAAGGCTTAAATTCGGTCTTGAATCTATTTCCCGTGTATCGTAAGGCTCAGCTTTTGATGTATTTACTACAGTAAATAGCAGGAAAGGTCTTAAGACAGTTTTAACCCTTAGTATCCTGATTTACGAAAGTGATTTATTTTTAATATTACTGTGTTTGCTTGAGAGTCTAGATGAAGGGAAAATTTGATTTTTTTTTAAAATTTCGTTGGAAAGAATATTATACAACAGTAAAATACGTACAGCCAACCTATAAAAAAAAATTATAGTAATGTGAACATTCGGTTTAAAAGATTGGTATCAAAATTGATACTCTAGGTCATTAAGGGTTAAACTTATAGAATCATATTTTCCAAATCTACCACTGCTTGATAAAAATTCCAGATTTGAGAACAAGTTTGTTTCAATTTAGTTAAGTCTCAATCAATGTATGATGACAAAAAAGATCCTTGAACCTAAACGTTTCTCCAAATTATAACAACGGCAGGACATTTAATCCTGATTTTTTTTTCATGTCAGATTTACACACATAGTGGATCTTGAGCAAAATTGAGCCTCGAATCCACAATCTTCTAAACCCGAAGTCAAGTCCATTAGTGTTTGAAAAAGAAATACTGTTCATTCTCGGATTCTGAAACCCCCCATGCTTTTGCGCATGCGTCAAGAGACATTTATGTCATCAAATAAAAGAGGCGGAAGAAAACTGAAAGGAAGAGATGTTTACACTACGCAATAGGGTGAATTCAGATTATTCGCGTGTTTAGGAGGGGTTATCATTGCTCATATTTCTGCTTACCACCTCTTAGCGAAGTAAAATCGTCGAAAAGTGCTAGCCTAGGAATCGTAACATGACTTGTAGTTCCCTTGGTATAGTAACTACTATTCATTTTAGGCATTTCCCCCCCTGAAGTTGTTCTAAATATAGGTGAGATGTCTGGCTCGTAGTGGAGTTGGTAGCTATCTTTATACCTATATATATGAATTTAACTACACATTATATATATATATATATATATATATATATATATATATATAACTGTCTGGAAATTTAGATATTTTTTACTCTTTTCTATGTAAAAAGAATACAAAAAGTGCATATAAGAGAAAGAATCTTTTTTTTTTCATTAAATCTTTGGAATTAGCTTTTAGTGCTTTACCTTAAAAAAAATTAAAAATTTAAAGACGTCTACTATTTAAATTAAATTATTTGAAAATATTAAATTATTTTAAACCAAGTATATGTCTGAAAAAAAAAGACAGAAAAGGATATGATGAAATAATTTCTTATGAATGAATAAAGAAAGTTTCAATTTATTCTACTTTTTACGAAAGAACTTAAATATTTTTTTTTCTAGAATTTTACGCATATCTAACTACATAAGTCAAATTTGTCATTTTAAAACTGGTATGGAATTTGTTTTAGAAATGAAACATTATAAATTATTGTCGAATATTAAATTTCGTTTGAAGTTTTTGAAAGAACATATTGTCACGTAGATATTCTAGTGTTGAACTCAATGACGCACACAAGAGGTAGAGCTAAACTAATTTATTAACTGAACTTTGAACTGAGAATACAGTAACTGACAAATCTTCTGCTTTTATTCAAGCAGAGAAAGTTCCAGAATACTCTTCTGGAGACAGTAAGAAAAGTCCAGAACACTTGTCTGGTAAACTAAAGAAATGTCCAGTGTCTTCTGGAAAATGAAATAAAGGAAAACATAAAATCAAGTAATTAAGTATTTACATATACTATTAATCGCATTGTCTCTAGCGGGATTCGAACCCAGGTATCTTAATCACGAGACCAGTGCCATGACCATTCGGCCACGGAGATTCGACTGTCTTTCTTCAATGCGGCAATATATTTTCATGTATTAGAAAAAAATAATATCTATTTATACAAAAGAGATCTCTTCAATACATGTTAAGAGGCCGCGGTGGCCTGGTGGTAAGGTCTCGGCTTCGGAACAGGAGGGTTTCAGGTTCAAGATCCGATTCCACCGAAGAACCGTCGTGCAAGTGGGTCTGTTGCACGTTAAATCCGTCCTGACCAAACGTCCTTCCGCTGGTGTGGAGAGGGGGTGCCAGCTCAGGTGTCGTCCTCGTCATCTGACCGCGGTTCAAAATTACGAGGTCCGTCCCAATGTTGCTTCAAACGGGACGTTAATATAACTAAACCAAACCAAACCATCAATACATGTTAAAATTTTAAAGAACGTAATCTGTTCTAACGATTATTTTATAAGTGATTCAGCATATCCTAACCCAGCTCAGTCGGTAGAGCATGAGACTTTATCTCGGGATCATAAGTTCGAGCCCCGCGTTGGGCTGTGATTTGTTCTTGTTAAGGCACCGACTAAGCATAGTTTCCTATATCAATAAAATGAATGACAAATATTTATCGAATCTGGGAAAAGATCCGTTTCATTTTCGATATTTTTATCCGATTAGCAACAAGTGTATATATCGCATGTTGTAAAGCTCTGAACTCAAGCATAAATGATGCCAATAAAACTCTACGTTCATTTGGGATATCATTAAGTTTTGGCACTGCGCTGATCTATCTAGAGGAAAATAATTGGAAATGGACCAGTAAAAGCACTGAAACAATGTTTTCCTTGAAGCATTTCTACAATTGTAAACAAAACCATTTAAAAAAGAATCAATTTAATTGATAAAATGTCATTAATGTGTCAGGTAAGTATCCTAATTTTTAATTTGCTTTTACTAAACGGTTCTTTTCCTTAATCATCATTCCTGGACATCAGATCATCATTTCTCAAATTTATAATTTGAAATTAAATCATTAAAAGTCATTATGAAAGATACAGAAATCATTGTTGTGACTTATGACACTTGACAAGCTCGCTGTCAGTTACTTAAGCCGAGTGAGCGTCTCTTGTTTTTTCAACTAAGGCCAAGAGTACGACTTGG
Organism: Argiope aurantia; assembly: GCA_026543865.1. Lineage (NCBI taxonomy): Eukaryota > Metazoa > Arthropoda > Arachnida > Araneae > Araneidae > Argiope > Argiope aurantia. The sequence continues at coordinate 66,766 of JAPMOR010074023.1, read as the reverse complement.
CTATTTACACCTCACAACCCTTTTTACGGGGTGGACACGCACGGGTTCGAACTCACAACCCAAGGGATGCGAATCCAACCAGGCTATCCCGGCCCATACAGAAATCGTACATAATTCATAAATATATCAAGTACTACTCTGTGGATTAACGGTTGAATCAGTAAGGCCTCGTTCCGACGGCCCGTACGCGTCTTGAGACAGGCACATTTCGCTCTCTTTTCCTTCTTTTTTGGTTTTCCGGGGTTCTTTGATGTTTGTTCATTTCGCCGATAATTTGAGGGAAGCTTCCGATGGATGTCCACAGGCGGGGGTGGTCTTACAATGGGTCAGATGACAGAATTATAGCTATATCCGTAAAGGAATGGGTCGTTAGAACGGTGCTTAATACAGCAATTTCTAGAAACGGAAGATGCCATTCATTAGATAATAATATAAAGCGCAGAACCGTTATGGTTTTAATAATATTCCAGCATAGGTGAATTCTTAATTCTTCTTAGGTGACGTTTTCTTAGAAAAATGAAGCTGCGAAAATTTTCATCATGAAAGGGTTAAAGATAGGAGCATGTTTAAGAAATATAGCTGTTTGTATGCATCTTGCCTCTTCAGTTTTTCTTCCTTTCCTGAAAACTTTAAAAAATTATATTTCCTATGATCCCAATTTTGTTAATTATAATCATTTTTTAATTTTAATAAAATTTAAAAAAACTATATTTCCTATTATACCAATTTTGTTAATTACAATCATTTTTTAACTTTAATAAAATTTTAAAAATCTTTTTAAAAATATACTTAATGCCGTATACTTACTGTTTATTTCTTACTGTCGTAAGGAAATTCAAATTCTTTCCATTACTAATACAAATATTTCACCCTTTTGAGAACCAAGATGTGGAAAGTTGACTTTTTTTTATCATGCAAAATAGCAATATTTTATTACTTTTTTCATTTTATTATTATTCTTTTGTTTTATACTTATTAAAAACTAGCCGGTATCCGGCGCGTTGCTGCCGCAGAAATAATTTTGGAAATATCGTTTGCAATTTGAAAGAGTTATTTTGCATAATTAGGACTAATAGAAAGAATTAAATTTATTTTCTTGTCGACAATGAATACATTTATTTAAATTGAATGATATATAAAGGAGAAGTATAAATAATATTAATTCTATTCTATGTTAGATATAAGAATTGTACTATGCCTATAACCTTCGCGCAAGTGCAAGCAATAAGTTGGCAAAGTTTTATCGCAATCGGATGAACGGTACAGCAGCGCATAAGATAAGAACAAACAAACATTAATTTTTATATATAATATAAGCTTTAACTTCAAAATAAGCAATAATAATATTTTTTATATAGTTTATGCATTTCTGAACATGATTTTTTTTTCTGCAATATAATTTAATGAATAAAAAATAGTGCAACTTCTGAAACTGAAAATTTTAATTCCAAATTTAGCAGGTTTTTAAAAATTAAATCTGGGAAAATGAACCGTCAAATTGTTAAAAGTATCTAAAATATTCGATATTACATAAAATTGATTTCATTTTTTATCTTGTACCCTTTTTCGAACCCTTTTCAATTCAGCTAACGATATATTGATTTAGTTGAAATTAATGATATCCTGTCTCAGAATAAGGCACGAAATATAGGTGAGATAAAAGATTGAAAAAAAAAAAAAAATCTGAGGTTTCTAAAATAGAACAAACAGGACTAAAAATGCCTATCAAAATTTGAAGTTTAAAATTACTTTATTTGGGAAATATTAAAACATGCTTAAAAATAATCCCGCCAATCAGCAAATCGTCGAAGACCGTTAATCAAAAATGGAGGATTACGTGATTGCAACTTGAAACTGGTTTACGCTTGCAGATATAAGATAAACCCAGTCATATCGGAATTTTTTCAATGAAAGATTTAATTATCGCATTAATCCTCATCAAATATATAACAAAATATTTATATTTTATGTATTATCAGCGATTTTTTTTATTTTGGTACATACATTTGGAATTTTTACAAATGTGGCATGAAATGTAGAAAGGTAGTGAATCCTTGTCTTGCTCCGTCTCCCTACTGCCTTTCCTTATGTTCGGACGCCTTCTTATGATACTAGATTACACTGTAAAAATCAATGCATTTCATGATTGCACAATAATTTATTTGATAGTGAAGATTGTGTCCTGCGTGAAATGACTTGATGACACTTGTTGTCTTTTATGTGGTTTATTGGTAACATCAACAACAAAAGGCACATGAGTACGCCATAGTGTAATAGGCCTAGAGAACTACACATAAAATTTCTCGGGAGAAAAAGAGCCGAGATCATACCCCCCCTAGCGCACGAGTCAAGTTCGCTTCTACTAGAAAAAAAATATACGAAACAACAACAGGGAGACCACGTGATACGTGATTGGCAGCTAGCTACGCCCAAGAAGATCACGTGGTTAACTGAATTCTTAACATACACCAAATCAAATTCCTTAGAAAATACAGGAAGCAGTAGAGATTCCGGATCCCTAAACAAACAAAAATCGAAATTGGCCTGAGATATCACTTTTACCAATCACAGCAATTCTAGCACCTCATTTCCGGTGTTACAGTTTAGTTTAGTTAGTTTAGTTTAGTTATATTAACGTCCCATTTGAAGCAATACTTGGGCTATTTTGGGACGGACCTCGTCATTTTGAACCGCGGTCAGATGACGAGGACGACACCTGAGCTGGCACCCCCCTCTCCACACCACACCACAACAGCGGGAGGATTCCCGGTGTTACAGAGAAGAGGCGGAAGTGATTGAAATTAAAGTAATGGATCACTCACTAAGAAATGAATTTTTAAATCCAAAATAATGTAATAATAACTAAGTTAATATTTGACATCAATAACTTGGATGTTTATTGCACGAACAACATTTTTTTTATAAATATAACTTTTAAACTATCATATTGTGAGCGAAACTAATTTCATTACTGAACACTTTTTAAAAAAAATTTAAGAAGTTTTCAAGTGTTTATAAATAATTTTTTTGCAGCAATACTTTTCATTGTTTTAGTTGCTAAATTTATTCTCACTTGATTTGCGCAATATTAAATATATATATTTATTTATGAGCAGAATATTGTTTTCATATTTAAAGATAAATTTTAAAAATCACATAAAGACAGACGAATCAAATCTAAAACATCTTTATGCTACGTTTATGCTATGTTTAGGTTTCAGGCTACACGTCGACCTTTTTTAAAAGTTCTTTTGTAGTTGTTTTGAAAGCAGTTTATGATTTTTTGAATGGATTTCATTAATAAATTGTTTTTGACACTAAAACTCAATTTAGAGAGATCCATTATTTTAATATATAAGAAAATACTGAAATTTTTAAAAACTATTTTAAAGTACTTACTTTTTGGTATTTTTAAATTATGTTATTTGATTTTTATTTCTTGAATCAAATGCAACGGAAGTGAGTATAGAAATAAAGATCTGACTCTTTGTAAAATCATAGTTCTTATTTTTTCGGCTAAATCTTAAAAAAAATCGTGAAAATTTTAAAAATATGGATTTTAATATTAAGAAAATGATTATAATGCTCAGATTTGAATGCATACTGATTCTTGTAGTGAATGTATATAAGAAATCCTCAACAAAAAAAAAAATTCAGGTCTCTATTTTAAACAGAAAAATGCATTTTGGGAATAGAAAACGTCCATCAACAAATATAAAGGTCTAAAAAATTGCGTTTAAAATACTTAAAGACACAAAACAAAAATTAATAATGCTTTTAGAACTCTAATTTTTTTAATATGCTATTTCTTAATATTCGAAAACACTATTTAAACTCAATATGTTATATTTTTTTCTTTTTCAAATTATAATGTTTTTGAACAATATCAATAAGACTAATTAGAACAACAGTATATCATTCTGCTTCATCTATACATGACATAAAAGTTTCGAATACAATATACTTTGATAAAATAATGATAATAACAACACAAATTAGAAATATCCATTCAGCTTTATGTATAAAATCTTCTAATTTCTTCTCAGATTTAAATCGATTAATTTAGCTAATTGGGTATTATTTGTTCGACTTCGTATTTCATTGATTTTATTTTCAATATAAACAATAATATAATTTGATGCAAAAGGAATATCTTGAATTTTATCCGCAATGCATGTGTTCAAAACACTTCTATTCTTAAGTTTCACAATAGTGTCTGCAGGAATCTGTTTCTCAGAATTATTATTTTTACTAGTCTGTCACCTTTTCAAAACATAATATGTCTCAATAGCTAGTGAGCATTTTGGTGGAAGTATTTTCTCTACAGAAGAATGAATAAGAAATAAGCCATTAAACTGCAAAGTTCCTAAGTGTTAAAAAATATGATGTATAAATTATTAAAAGTCTTGGAAAAAGTCTTTCTTATGGGAATCAGCGAATAAAGAATCTCTAAAACTTTTCAAAAAATAAACAGAAAATGCTTAAGCAATATAAAATGCTAACCATTTAACGCAAGGACTTGATTTATTCAAAATATATTTAGTTAATTAACTAAATATATTTTAGCTATAACTTTTATAACAAAAAATATTCTTTAGTTATAAAAGTTATAACTAAAGAAATATTAAAAACCAAAGAATAAATTTAGTTAAATATCATAACTAAATATATTCTAAATTGACCTTAGTTAATAAAGAATGGAAAATTGATCCAAAATGAAAGAGAAACTATCAATGTATATTCAATTTGAGAATGACTCAGTCAGCTTCACATATTTTTAAATCTGTTTAAAATATGAAATCTAAAATTTGGAAATCGAAAAACACAAATATTTTTATCGATTTTAGGAGATTGTATAGTCTTAAAAGCTAATTTCCTTAAAATATTTTTAACTACACTTGTAGAGTTTTAAAAGAAATCTGAATTACATTGCATTTTATATTTCTCTGTCCCCAATTGCAATATATACGACAAATAAAATTTTTGAATCACGAAAATATTAAAATACTGATAATTTGTTATTTGTAAGTAAACTATTTTTAAAATATTATATATTGTTTTGTTTTTAACAAATAAAACACAATATTCATCGCTCTTATTTTTCAACTAATCAATGCAATCAATTTTTATTCCGTCATAAAATTCTAGGGTTGGTTTAATTATAATAGCGTTTCGTTTTAAAGAAACAGTAGTACTGTTTTGGAACGGACAGCGTAATTTTGAACCACGGTCAGATGATGAGGACGACACCTGAGCATGCAACCCCTTTCCAAGCTTACACACCACACCAGCGGGAACACGATTGCCCTCGATGGATTTAACGTGCACCAGACCCGCTTACATGACAGTTCTTCGGTGGAATTAGTCGCGAACTTGAAACCCTCCGGTCCCAAAACCATGATCTTACCACCAGGCCACCGCGGTCCATAAAATTTTAAGAGTTGTCCATTCAATGAGAAAGTTTGAACGCCACTAGTCAACTTTATATTTAGTATAATTTTTTATACAACAGCAGATTGTTAAAAATAGATGATTCTTCTTGTTTTATTCGAACTGAGTTTAATCTGAAACATGAAGATTTATACATATCTCCAGAGCTTTTTTCTATATACGAAGCATAAAGAAAGTCAATCGTCAAAAATTTGAATCTCTAGATTTTGAGGGAATTCCCGATTTCGATAAAAATTTCTGGCTTTATATCTATATCCTTCTGTTTGTCCGTTTCAACAAAGATAACAAAAACATTGATTATATAAAAATAAAATTTCTTGTATGATCTTTATCGCAAACTTATATATTTCTGTCAAATTCTTATTGAAAACCATACAAAGGAAGTCTGTATGTACGGTTGTTCCGAATACAAGTTAGCACAACTATAAAATGTAAAGAACTAGATAAATCAATTTTGTTACATCAATTTAACATCCGAAATACAGAATCGAATCAAATTTAGAATTGAATCCATTAGTTTAGCTTAGTTATATTAACGTCCCATTTTACAAACAACGCTAAAGCTATTTTGGGACGGACTTCGTCATTTTGAACGACGGTCAGATGACGAGGACGACACTTGGCTGGCATTCCCTCTCTGAATGTCCACACACCAGTGGATGGACGTTTGGCACCGACGGATTTAATGTGCTCCAAACCCGCTTACACGGCGGTTGTTCGGCGTCTCGAACTTGAATTCCTTTGGTTCAGGTCTCGAACTTGAAACCCTTTGGTTCCAAAGCCGAGACCTTACCACCAGACCACCGTGATAGATCCAGTGGAAGTGCTAGATTCTCACTAAAGACTAATATTTCATAGCTATTGTTCTTCAGTGTCCTGCAGTATATTTGCATGACAAGCCTCCTTACACAAATGCATTTGCACTCTTACTCAAGTGACTCTAGGTCCACAGTTTTATGCGGGTGTGAGGAAGGAAGATGTCTTTGTTAGAGAGCATTTTAAAAAGTTTTGGAAAGATCACTTCCCCTGGTTGAAAAAATAATTAGCTAATTTATGTATATTGAAGAGCTATACTTTGAGTATAGTTTAAACGCAATGCCCTATGAGCAGGAAATAATTAAGTTGCCCTATGAGCAGGAAATAGTTAAGTTGTAGGGCGTGATTGATTTGATTATGGCAATTTCAACAATACATTTTTGATTACTTCCTTGCCGTTCGAAATGATACACGCTTTTCATACAATTGTTCACGTCACTGTGCAGCCTGGCCCTTATAAATCCGTTATCACATTAAATCTATGTTGCTCACTTTATTTGGTTTATCATTTTTATTTAACTTAATAGAAACAAGTTTTTCGGGTGATTTCAGAAAACATCCTTTTTTATGGGAAGAAAATGTCTAGAAGTGCTTTAAAAAGAGGCAATGTTCTCCTTTATTGTTTAAACTACACATTATATAAATCTTTATTTTTTTTATTAATAGATATTTAGGTAAGACAATGTCCTGCGGCTCGAAAAAACAATTTGCTGTTTCTTACGGATATTTTGGCAACGTATAAAACATTTCAAAATGATATATATATATATATATGTGTGTGTGTGTGTGTGTGTGTGTAATGATATTTAAACTCTAATTTCAATTTAATTAGTTTCCTAGGTTTTATCTTAATTTAGCCCATAGTAGCTTCATTCTAAAATATTCTCTTATTTCGTGATCCAATTCCACTTTCTCTACTTAATTAATTCAAGAGAAACTTTATAAGATTGCTGAATCGACTAAACGCCGACACATTCACATGCTCCGCTTAAAGGGCTAGAAAACTGTCCAGTAAGCACATTCTTTTTAAAAGATCCCTGTGTTTCCCTTATTTATGATTGACATGCGTCAGAAATCCCTATCGGAATCTTAATAATATATTAGCACTGTAAAGAAATATTTTCCCTATCAATTTCTCAGGTTTTATAAGATCAGGAATAAAATGCCCAAGAGCTTTTTCTTCATTCCTCTCTGTGTCGTGTGTGTGCTCATCGCTTGTACATATGCCCGCTTCTTCAAAATGAAATAAAACG
>JAPMOR010074023.1:31721-46839 GCA_026543865.1 Argiope aurantia | reverse complement strand
ACCAATGCTGCTGTCACCATTGCTTTGCATAACTTGTTCTCTGCAATTTGGAAGTCATGGTATGAATGAAGTAGTACCAATGCTACTGTTCCAACATTATGTACAATTTGTTCTCTGCAATGTAGAAACCATAATGCACATGAAGCAGTACCAATGCTGCTGTTACCACACTCTGCATAATTTGCTCTCTGCAATATGGAAATAATATCATGCATGAAACAGTAACAATACTGTTGATATTTCGAATGTCAATCGCGTTAAGAATCCCTGGAAGGTTTCTGTAACTTCTTCACAATAGATTTGTTTCATCATTGGATCTTGGGAATTTCTCAGCCAATCTATTTACTTCCAGGATTATGATTTAATTATAAGAAACCCCTTTCATTATGATTTTGGTAGGTAGTATTTTCGAACTGTTTCAGAGATTCTCAAAGCTTTTGATCAGATCATCAGAGCAATAAACAGAATCCCTTCCACTTTGCTGAAAACAATCTACGAAACAATGGTGACTACAACGATTTGCTATTCTATATATTTATATCGTTCTTACTATCAAATACTAATCGTATAGAGGGAGTACTAACCATTAAATGAGACAAAACGATAACAATTTCTAATTGCAATTTTGTTTAGTCATTGCACTTTTTTTTCTTCTTATAAATGAATAGAATATTTTTTTTAAAAAAAAGATTGACTATTTATTTAAAACATGAGCCTTCAAAGAACTGTTCATCTGATATTTAACGACCTATTAAGTAATGTCATTGTAATTTAGCGAATAGTTGCAATTCATTATCGTAATGTTATTGAATACGATTGTCATTAGTGGACATTCGAAATGACCAGATGTCTTGAAATAAAATAGGCATTTCGGATTTCGATGTTTTGTGACTGCATAACTCATCTTTTTTCTCCTTCATCATTTCATCAAGCGTATTGAAGTTCAGAAAATCTGGTTGCTTATGGTTTTGATATATCATCTACATTACCATGTAATGATATCAGCCGTTGGTTTAAACAATTTCAAAGAATTTCATCTATATAATTCTCATTTGTAATCATTTTTGTTTGGCTTGTTTCGTATTTACAAGGATGCAATTTAGTAACGATTTCCCCTTTATTTCCTAATATACTAGAGTGTCATACTTTTTTTTGTGCATTTATATATTCTCGATGATAATACACTACATAATAATTTTTAGAATTGAATTCTCATTTTATTAATTAATTCAACTGAATTTTAATTCTTATGAGAGATACTAACCATGAGTCAATTTGAGAGAAAAAAAATCACTTCAAGATCAAATGATACTTATAATAACAAATTACTAATTAGAAATAAAAGTTTAAAAAAAAGTGAAAAAAGAATAATAACGGTTTTAGTATAAAGAATATTTCTAAAAATTTTCATTGAACATTTTTATTTTTTGAAAATATTCAATTGACAAGTTTGCTATAAAAAGCAAAATTTGTTAAAAATTTGCATTTGTCTGAATTAATGTTTTCGAATTATTATCTTTTTTACCAATGAATGCTAATTAATTTTTATTTATGCTGAACTTTTAATTATGAAATAACAAAAAATTAACAAAATTCTAAAAAATTACTTTTTGATATCATTATTTTATTTCATTTCATTTTTCCTATTAAGATTCTTCCATTTTTTTTATTATCATTATTTTGGAAAGTTTTGATGTGATGCACTGAATTTTTCATGAGATATTCCACAATGTTCCATCATTCTTTTTTTTTTAAATTAAGCATTTAATAATGAAATTTGAACGGCAACTTAATTATATCACGGAAATATATTTTTTTGGAAGAAAAAAAAGCTAAAAATAAGCGAAATCATCAATTTTTTTTCGACATTTAGGTTCCAAAAAAAATAAAAGGAAGCGTCGAATTTCCGTTTAGATAAATCGATAGGTTGATTATGTTATCCTATTAGAACTTTATTCTATGTTAGAAAAAAAAATTAAATAAATCCAATAACATTTGCATAGTTTGCAGCTCTTTAATATTAAATAAAATTAGGTGTAGTCAATTTACTGCACTATTAGAAGGTGCACAATTGTGGAATAATGGCATGCATCATTAAATTTTTTTTCATTATTATTATTTGATTTTGTTACCTTAATTCAAACTATTAATTGAATTAACCAAAAGTTCCAATTTGCATTCGATTTCTTGGAAAGAACAGACAGCAAGGTCACCGTTTATGGCCATTGGCCCTTCACAAAAAACCAACCAGATCACTGTGTGGTTGTTAAAGAACTTCGACAGATTTAATTACGATACTAAAATCTCACGCTTCACTGACCAAGCCTTGACCTCACTCACTTCCGATAAGCAACGCCCCCTGGAGAGGGACTCGGAATTGGAACAAGGACGACAGTAGCGGTTCTGGAATCCCCTCTCAAAAACGAGTGAAAAGAAAGAGCCGATGATCTAAATTCCAGAGGCGATTCCTGGAATACGCGAATGGTATTGGAATATACAATCAGAACCGGAAAGAATAGGATATTTTGAGAGTCCTTGTGTGATGTGAGATTTTATTTCGCTTGAGTGTTTTAATGAGAAAATTGTGTTTTGGACAGTGGGAAAATTTTGTTTTAATTTTCGTAAGATGTCTGCGAGCATTTTCAGATATCTTTAAAGTAAAGTTACCGTGACGAATTCAGTCATTCCGCTTTTACGGTAAAATTCTTATTTCTGAATGCACAAAAATGTAGCAATATTGTAGTTGGTGTCAGATCTCCAACTAGGCATATTAGACAGTTGACAAGGGGACTCGTTAGAGACGGGGCAACTACCAAGTCAATTGAAAAAATTCTGCTAAATAAAATGTTTGTAAAAAATAAAAATTGTATGGAAATGAAAAAAAATATTATAATATAAATACATATTCAAGTTTAATTGCTCAGGTTTTTGCTTTTTTAATTGTGCTCATTTAGTAGGATTACTTCATTTTTTAATCCTGCTAAATTTCTTATTTGATCCTATTTATTTTTTAGTAGGTTTAAGTTCATTAGAATATTTATGAACAACGAGCTTCACCTTTAATAATTTTACGCACAAACTTGGATATAGGGAAGGCTGGAATCAAAATAAATAAGAAAAAATATATTTTCACAAAATTAATAAAGGAAAAAGAAAAAAAAAACTGATTAATTTAAAATAAATCGTTAACATACTAAAAATATGCGAAAATGTGAAACTAAATTGATCATCTTATTAAAAGAAAAGCCTCTTGATGTGCACTGCCTAGTCAGTGGCAGATGCCTGAATCAGTGGCAGATGCCTAGGTCTATAAATGCCTGAATCTGCCACTGACTGTGGTCAGTGGCAGATTCAGGCATTTATAGACCTAGGCAGCTCACATTATGAGATCTCTTCTTTTAATAAGCTACTCAATTTAGTTTCGCATTTCAACTTATTTTTATTTAACCAACATATTAATTATTTACGATGTGCAGATTTTTTTATTTTAATAATTTAATGAAATTGTATATGTTTTTATTTATTTAACAGCCACCTTTAGTGACCAGTTGGGGTTCCCTGGATTAACGATCTTTAAAACTTTCAATTAAATATTTTATGTTACATCGTCTCTCAATACTTCTTCAGCAAAATATTTTTAAGCTTCACATTTTGATTCTCATTTAGGCCGTTTTTTCTGTTAGATGCAGTGTATGTTTGACAGCCACTGTTTAAAAATTATAATTTGGGATCTTTTTAGACTAGTCGTCATTTATAAACTATGTTACCTTAAGTACTATAGAACTATCAAATTAATAACATAGATATTTTAAAAATTCACAGAAATCCATTTCTTGCTCTTATTTTTATAAAAAATATCATGTTTCATGTTATTTCATTTCTTAGAAATTCTCCTTGAAAATGACACTTTTCTAGGTCTGATTTGCGGTAAGATTTAACACAATCTTTTATTTTTAACTTTTATCAATGTTATGGCAACACATTAATAAAAGCTAATTTCCCCCATGCCCGTGCATGTTTAAATTTATTTTTATTTTGTTTAAAATAAATAATTGAACAAATACTTAAAATATTTTTAAAAATTCATTAAAAATAGAAGCGTAATTTATATATTAAAAGATTAGTATTATTGAATACATATATATTTTTAAAATTTTAAACTGCTGTAAAACTTATTTTTGTATTGTAATATTTTCTGATATTATTTCAAAAAGACGCCAAAAGTTTTTTTAAAATTAGAGTTTTAATCAATTAAAACTCTTAATTTTCCGAAATGTACTTTCCCATATTCCAAAATGTATATATGTCAAGTTTGGTAGTTCATGTTCAAACGGTCAAGCTTGTAAAACGCCAACACCCACAAACATTAACGCTTTTTCGTCTATATTATAGCTAAAGATTTACTATGATTCATGACTTCACAAAATTCAAGTTTCTCACAATATTATATATGCAAATTCTTAGTCTTTATAAATATTGTATTAGCTAAGTGACTAATAAAACGAATAAGGAATCTGACATTATGTTTGATCATTTTTTTAATATTATTCTAAGATTTTATAATTTGTTTCCAGAATTCTATTTAAACATTTCCTCCCTTCTACATATTGTATAAGGATTTATATTTTTCTACATCTCTCTTTATTCGACATGTAGTATATTTACATTTTTTTTTATTCGACCTGCCTATGATTCCCTCAGTCTAGAGGCCTAGGCAGCAGCTTCGTTGGAAGTCCGTCAACGACTGTAACTTAACGAGAAGCTAATTTATGCGATCAGATATTTTACCATCTCTGATTACATAAATTTATTTTTATTTATTTTTTTGATTTAGTTCAGTTTCCTTTAATTAACGTACTGATTTAAAGCAAACTTAAGGCTATTTTGGGACGGACCTCGTAATTTTGAATCACGGTCAGATGAAGAGGACGCCACTGGAGCTGGAACCCCCTCCCCAAGCTTGCACACCACACCGGAGTGAGGACGTTTGACCCTGACGGATTTGATTGCCCTAAATTTTAAGAAATGAATAAACAAATGAATAATTAAATTTAATAAAAAAGTAATTCATATATCTCATTGGAAGAATTCTTTTCCGAGCATTTACATCAACTTGGTAACTTCGATTCTCGGTGACATGATCGGAGGAGCGCGAATTCAAGACGCAATTAATCGAATTCTCTAGCTTAATTTAGTTATATTAACATCTCGTTTTAAAGAAATACCAGGGCTATGGTGAGAAGGACCGCGTGATTTTGAACCAAGATCAGATGACTAGAAAGACAACTGAATAGACACATCCAAACTCCAGACCTACGCACCACACCAGCCCAAGGATTAAATAAATAAGTTGCTGAAAGGATTCTGAGGCTCACATTTTTATATTTAATAAATTATTCTCCATGAATCAACATTTTAAGCAAGCGTAAGCTCTCATTTTACTAAAATCCTTTCATAAAGTGACACAAATGTTATTTTTTGGACGCATTTTTAAATTTTAAACAGCAATTAAATAAGGCGAAAGATACCTGAAATGACGGTATTGGTAGATTGATCAATTTATTAATTAATCTTCTCGATTATTAATTTCGGTTGTTTTATTTTTGAAAAAGATGGAATTTTGTAATCGATTTGACATAAATTGAAGGATAATTAGAATTTTAAAATTTTCTACAACTATATTTTCTCAATGTTAGCTCTTATTTTAATATTTTCCGACCTTAATTATCAATGAATTGATTAATTTAATAAAATTTTGATTCCGTACCAATGGCGACATCTGACACACTATCCGAGAAAAAAAGGTCTTTCATAACATTTATATATTGAACATAAAATTTATGAATTATGGCTTAACTATTAAAAACTAGAACTTAATTCATATTTTTTAAAAAATCTATTTTTTTTATTTCTTAAAAAATATGAAGGGAAAAAAACCCAATCTGTTAATAAAAATTGTTATTATTAAATTTAGTCAAGTTCATTATTCTGAAAAGTGTAAATTATGTAATAGTACTTGTTTTTTGCAAGAAATCTGAAAGAAGTGAACTGAATCTGTATTCACGACATATTATCAGATCGTTTCATATTTTCATGGAGATGATTCATCCATTGATTGCTATCGTTTGCTGAGACTTAAAAGGCAGACGATTTGAATCAAAGACGAATATATTTAATTTAGACGTGCGGAATAACTAAATCAAAGATGTTTGCTGTAAACATGCGTGATATCTACACATGTCTGTGTTGGCATTGTATTTCACAATAATGGCGCGTTCCAAGAAAGATGTAGTAAAATCGATCCAAAGTTCAGCGCACACACCCATGTCTGTCAACTGTGTATTAGGTTAAAGGTTGCGAAATGTCAAATAACCTCAACGGCAACGTATGACACACTGTTTTTTATGACTCTTGATAATCAATCACTGTCGTCTTGTGAGAATCTGATATTGATATACTTTAAATTAAAAAAAAATATCCTTTGTATATTAACATTCACTAAGTAATAGACAATTTTCTTTAAAAAAAATATATCTTTGCGCAATACCCTCTTAATGGGCAGTATTTATAACGAATATCGAAACTTCTAAAAAAGATTAGGTTAATACTACCAGACATTATATGAAAAATCCCTTCTTTCGTCCCCTCCCCCGCATTATATACATAAAAAATTAGGTTTGTAATAAAAATGTTTCTTATAATTATGTTTATTTCAAATTTACTATCGTGATAGGGCGTTCAACTTTAAAAAAAATATTATTAATGCACTTAAGCACATGTTATACAGAAGATATTAAATTTTAGTTATAAATAGTTGATAACCGCCAATATTCAGAATTGAAAATTCTTTTTTCCATTCGTACGTTCTTTTTTTTTTCGTGAAACATTAAAAGATGTGCCAGTCTAGACAGGCCATTCAATTATCTCAGATATGATTGCCGCCGGCAAACCAATTAAAGCCAGAAATAGAAGTCATAGAAGATATCAAGTACTTTTGCCAGAATGTTTAAGAAATTAAAAATTTATATATATTATTTGTAGAACACATTAAAAGTAAATATAATATTGATAGTTTGTTTCCTTAAAGTGGGAGTTTCACTACCCATAATGATAACGAAAACTAAAACCACTCCAGAGTATCCGGTTCCTAACTATCCGGTCTGGCTTTTTTTTTCTTGTAATGAAATGAGGAAAAAAAGGCATCTAATAAGTCATCTATTTAAGACTTTTTCAAAACCTAAAAACTGCAAGTTTTGACTGTTATCTTAGGGTTTCCTTTTTCAATCTGTGTTATCATTTATCAGTGAAAAATAAAATCAGTTCGAGTCAATTTCATTAAGAATTAGGCCTACGATTTACTTTAACGTTTTATTTATGTGTCCTGCCTTTAAGTTGGGAATTACAGAATTTATGTTAAAATGCGAACAGTTTATATACTTTAACGAATTTTTTCTGTAATAAATTCTTGAAACGGGCAGTGCAGTATATAAACATATATAAATTACCAGTGCAGAGACATCTATTTCAACTCGACACATTACCAGTAACTACTTCTATGCGTTCACATTGAGATAAATGGAGGGCTTAGTACTCAATAAGAAATGAGAAAATGCGTATTATAACAGTGAGGTTTGATATAAAAACTTTGTCTTCCAATATTGATGGACAAAGAAATGAAATCACAGAACTCCTTCCTATCCGGCGTTTTTGTTATCCGGCCCCTCCTGCCGCCCTATTAGGCCGGATACTCGGTAGTGTACTGTAATTTCAATGATAAAATTTGTATAACTCATCTCATTAATCCTTTGCTTCATTTCAGTATAAAAAAATTGAAATGAAATGAGAAGTGAACTAATTTTTATTCATACTTAACTTTATTCGCACAAAAGAAAAGAGAAGTAATGAACTGGTAAATCAGTCAATTTAAACGAAAAAGCTTTGTCTCAGTCACTAGATACCAAATCAGAAATAGGAATTTCGCATCCGACAATAAAGTATATCAAAGGGGCGGGGGTATTTTTAACTCCGCCCATCATTACAGACGGCGGTGAAAAATTTTAACAATTAAACAATGTGTACATACTGATTTTCGACAATCTGAAAACATAAATCCTATTTACATCTTTTATTGTTGAATAAAACATTTCAGCCTACGCCATCGTTTCAAGTTTAATTTCTCGCTATTCTAAATTATCGCTGCTTTCGTTTTCATTCCTTTTAGTATTTTCTAGAAATACTAAAAGGAATGAAAACGAAACTTCTTTTCTATCTACAATGAAACAAAAAGATACTTTTCTATCTTCTTCAGTTTCACTGTCTCCTTTCTGCATCTACCCTATTCCTTCTGTTTTGCTTTTTCCGTTTCCGACGTTTCATTTCACCTCCCTCATATGTTTGTCTGAGTCATGATTCAAAATTTTATTTCCACTTATGCATGAAGTCGAGACGGGAGAGCAGAAATAAAATGATAATAGATTATTTCATCTGATAAAAAGATTAACTCAAAAAAGATAACAGACGACTTTCTTCTACTCTAGAAATTTCGTATTTCGAGTCTTTATTGCTGTTTTTCATTAAAAAAAAAAACAAAAAACTTCTTCTTTTCACGTTCACAATGCAGAATCAGTACATTTTTACATACAAGATCAGAATAATATTAAAAAATATTAAATGATCCTTTAAATATTTTAGCAGTAAACTTCTTGTCTACTGTGACAGTAACAAGTTTTCTCCGGCATTTTCTCTCATACTTTCTAATAAAGAGATCCCACCCACCTCAACAAAAATTTGTGGATCTTGGGAAAGGTAGAGCATGGAAATGGACGCCAATTCATCTGGTATGGCATTCATGTACAATAGGTACGAAATATTAATCTTCGGCTTGAATTTAGCATTTTTACTGAATCCATCGTCTGATCCTTGGCGAGTTTTTTGGCGACTAATCCTCAAAAGGGGGTTAATAATATCCGAAAATAGAATTTGTGTTTTAGATACGTTTTCCCCAACCGACTGAAGCCAAAATTAAACTGAAATCATAATCCAAGATCACATGCCAAATTTGATATGTTTAAGTTTTGAAGCGTTATTGAATTGTAGCGTTTCCATACTTTAGAACGTTAAACATTCACCACCTTGTTGGATTTAGCTCAACGTCTATAGCTTAGACATGTACCGAATTTTATCCATCATGTTGTTCCTCATTTTGTAATTATCGTGTTAATTTACATTCAGACAGACTTCAACTGAATAGATTTTACTTGCAATTTGATAGAAATCTAAAGATTTAGTGTAATATCACTTACTAAAATTTTACCCGTATTAGCTCAGGGTGTTTCTGATTTATCTTTGCCACAGACAGACAGACAGACGAACAGACATATTTCAAAAATGATTTCTTTCGAACCCAAGGAGTTTCAAAACTTAAAGATTCGTCAAAATCTCGAGTTTGAATTTTTTTAACGATTGTAATACTTTCTCTCACTTCCTATATGAGAAAGTGAAAATAACTTTGGGGTTCATATATATCTTCTAATATGGCGGTGGAAATTTCCATGATCAAGCATTATGGGGGCTTCCTCCTGTTTGAGTGCTTAGTCAATTGTGCCATAACTTGGCCATATTTCACACCTCGTTTCAATTTCTTTGAAACAGTCGTCATCGCCGTTTTAATGCTTAATCGCAGAAAATTCGAGTTCGCAGTACGGAAAAAGTTATTGCATTGCATCCAATTAAAGAGTTCTGTATGGAACTCTAAAGTATATTTCGAATTTATTACTAAATTTGAAATGAATTTTAGCTCTTCGAATCGAAATTTTAATAAATAAACTTTTTACAGTAAACACTCGATTATTTGCGGTTGCTTATCCAAAAATATTATTCAAAATATTTACTTCACGAATTAAAAAAAAGAAAAGAAATTCCTGTCGGCAAACTGGAAGGCAAAAGTAAATTAATTTATGTCTACGTTTCTATCTGACAACATAAATTGTTGATGTTAGAAGCAGTCAAAATTTGCGCTTGAAAAATCACTTTTCAATCCCCAACTTTTAAGATATTACAGTTATCGATAAACTCCAATTCCCAATTCGGGCATGGTTGTTCTTCATCTGTTCTTTCTGTGAGATGTGTGAATGTGCCCCCCTGTAAAATGGGGTTGTGCAAGTGAATGTGATGCGTGATTAACTAAGACGTACTCTTGGCCCTAGTTGGCGCTACTAAAAATAAGAGACGCTGTAAGGACAAACTCGTTGACTTCGTCAGCGAGCTTGTCCATGACAAGTGCCATTAGAAACAACAACAACAAAAGTTGTCTGACATAATGAGGCGCTAATTTGGCCTATTGGATTTATTTCTCTGTCTTCAATATTAAGAAAGTTATGGCGAAATGAGATAGATGCACTATTTACGAACCCTTTGAGATAGATGCACTATTTACGAACTGATTTGAGATTTTTACATTTCTAACAGCATAGTCCAAGGAAGTTAAAATCCAAACAAAGTTACTCTAGATATTCCGTTCACAAGATAACATGAGCAAAGCGTTATATTTATACGTAGCTTTTGAACGAAGAGTGGTTTTGGGTTCTAGAGACCATGATTGGCGAAAAACTGAAGAAATTTTTTCCGAAGTCTTGTCATGACAGCCATTGCAACAGGTAATCTTCCTATAGGAATTTGCTTAAAAGAAGTAAGTGATTGAAGGTAAAAATGCAAAAACCAATGGCAGATTTTATTTGCCAAAAAGGAAATAAATGAAGTTATAAATACATAAATCTACCATTTATTAAGTGTGGATCCCTCCCTTTTTCCTACAATAAATAAGAATTGTTCAAGAACATTATAGGATTAATTTAAGTGCTTTATCGATCATTTTGTAAGTCTCGCCACTGAAATATGCATAATCAAAACGAGTTAATTGTATTATAAATTGAAAATACGCTGAAATCTTTTTGATAATTTTTCTACCTTTTTCTCAATTTATTTCCATTTATTTAGTATTAAAAAAGATTTCATGGATTTGATGGAGCATTATCATGAACTCCCAACATCTTTATTTCTCTCTTTTTGAGATTCGTTTGTTTATATTTTGTAACGAAACTTGTTCTAACTTGGCGCGGACTGAATGGCTCAGTGCTAGAATGCTATGAACTGCAAGCGACAGTTCGCGAGTTGATTGACTGCAGGCAAGTCGAACTAAAATTTGTTTTGTTATTGATTTACTTTCTGTTCTTTTTCGTATGTTCTAGAATGTTCTTATAATTTCTGTATCTTTCTGAATCTGAAAAATTCGAATCCTTTCATCTTGTGGATAAAAACAGATGTAAGATTTAGCTCCTTGAATAAAGTCTCGAGTTGAGATTGGCGAGTGTTATCTTTGGCATTAGCTAACACACGGTATATCTACGCTAATTTCATCTACACGATAATATAATAATCTGGGCTAAAAGCATCGATTTCCACATTTTCAATTGAGGTATCGATATGAAAGCCATAATTATTCACAGAGCAACTCCTTTACAAATTCATTTATTGATCTCGGATGGGAACTTGAAGCAGTCACCTGTTTTCCCAGGTAATCTAAAGATGTTCTATCGAATTAAAGTCGTAGGGGGAAGGGTGAGAGGCCTCTCCAACCGTTCACTCCAAACTTTGATTTTCAAGTTATTTCTTTATAAGTTTAGTATGGTGAAATTGGGCATTATTATTTTGATGATGTTCAATGCACAAGCACATGACCTCATATATAGATCGAGGGTCTCGTCTCTGCCAGCGTGGTTCCAAGAGTTGGACTTCGTTGTGTAATACATTAAACCTTCGAACTGTTCAGTTCATGCCACTCCCATTTCCAGCTACATGATTGTCTGTCATTTTAATGAATCCTTCAATGAATGTCTCTGTAATGTTACCAGTAATATCTTCGTCAAGAAAACTGAAACAAGTAAATATTCATAGAAATTACGAGAGCAAGATACTCGTAGTTTTTTTTTCCTGGCTTCTATAATAATATCAGTTTTTTTCACTAAAGGAAGTAAAAGCTGATGTGGTACAAGTTAAATCCATTAAGCAAAATGCCCTCCTGCTGGTGAGGTTAGGAAATTTGGGAGGAGATGCCAGCTCATGTGTCATCCTCATTATCTGACCGCTGTTCAAAATTACAAGGTTCATCCCGTGATAGCCCTAGTGCTGCTTTTAACTGAACTGAGCTAAGAGCTACCAAATTTGTGACATACTTTGAATGTTGAATATATGCATCTTGGAGACTTTATTTTTCTCAAAAAATTGACTAGTTTAGTTATATTAAAAATTCTGTTTTAAAGTAACATTAGGGCTATTTTGGGACGGATTTCGTAATTTTGAATCAAGGTCAGATCAAGAGTACACACCTGAGCTGGCACCCCCTACCCAAGCTTCCATACCACACCAGTGGGAGAACATTTAGCCGCGACGAATTTAACAGGCATCAGATCCACTTACACGACGGTTCTTTAGTGAAAAAATTAACTAATATTTGTATCGAATTATGGTCTTTTGAACATTTCTCACTAATGACCCCCGAAAGAATTAATGCATAAAACGACTTTTTAATAATTTTCTTTATTTAGTGAAATTTTACATTTTTTTGATGACATTATCTTTTGCAAAGTATTTTGGCGAATTAAAAAAAAATCCAAAAATGTTATATATCAGTAACAACTGACCGAAGGCTTCGAGCGCTATATGGATATTCACAGTGATTTGAGAGACGACGTTCGCTACCGGGAAAAGCGTCTTATCTAAACTAGTTTTTTAAGACATTGTAGATTATTACGATCTGTGCAGGAAGCAACAGGACGAATGTTGTTGGAAACATTTCTTTAATAATCACATTCACACACTTAAACATACACTAACACAAAGGCAAGACATTCAAGCGCGCGGCTTCACAGCTCAGCATCACATCTCATTCTAATTACAATCGCAATGCACTATGGGATAATATATGGGATGGCCTAATCAGGCATCGCCATCTAGTATCCAAAAGAGAAGATAAGAGTAATGCAACTGCTACACCATTGTGTAAACTTAAATGTGGATTTTTTTATATATAAATTTCGGATATTTAAAAATATGGAAAGCTATCTCTTTTTTTATAGTAACGTTATAAGTTATATCAAAATTTTTGTCCTGTTTCAAACTATAAAAATCGAACACAAATTTTAAAAAAAGTTCAATTATAATACAAAAAGATTTGAATAAGATAAAGAAACATTAAAGCATTCTTTAATATTTTTTAGTTTATATAAATATTTTCTTTTTACATAAATTAAAATTTGCAAATAAATAAAATTATTTACAACAAAATATTTGTAACTTTGCATAAATTTACAAATATTTTCAGATTATATGCGATTTTTTTAAAAAAAATAATGTCTGCTCAGATTACAAAGAATTTTGCACTTTTTATTTCAGTAAATTTTATTTTTCATTTTTTATGCTCTTTTCACTTAAAATCAATATGTGTTATGTATTATAATAAATATTTGAATAGCAATCGATTACTAAATTCACTTACAATTTTTTTTTTTAAATCTTGAAGTTATATGTTTTTCAAAAAAAGAAAGTACTTAGTAAATATTTTCTTAATTTTTCTGAATAATTTCTATGCAAATGTGAAGTTACCAATGTCCAATTAAAATTGGATGACGTCGTTGTGATAGCCTGCAGCTTGACTCCATAGGTAAGTTCATGTTCGAAATTAACATGACAGCTGTCAAATTTATAAAATGACAAGGTTCAAATGGCTACCATAATTTGATGTAAAAAAGATAAATTGTTAAGGAACAGTGACTATCAAATAACATACGATAAATTTAGTTAAAACTAAACAAAGTCAATATTCTCGACGCACTAGCTAATCACTAACGATTTCTAATCAGTGACGGTTCATACATTAGGGCTGCAGAATTGCAGCCCCCTCAAAGTTATTTTTTGAAATTAAATTTTCAATTTCTTAAATCTAATTTACTAATTTTTATTCTTTTGAGAGTTCGATGCTTTTTATTTTATTTTATCAATTTGAAAATCTGATGATCAATGAAACAGAGCGGGAGTAGTCTCTCCACAAATTTCTCGCATATTCTCTAATAAAGGTGTTATCCTCCTCCACTCATAAAAAAATTGGGATCCTTGGGTAAGACAAAGAATCCCTTGCACGGCATTGGCGTACGATATTTACAAAATATTAACCTTTGACGTGAATTTAGCATCTTTTCTGAATCTATGGTATGATCCTTGGCGATTAAAATCTGGCAAGCAGTCAATATAACCGAAAAGTCAAATTTGTGCTTTAGACGCATTTTCCCTGGTCGATCGAAACTAAATATATTCAAGATTTGAATTTAAAAAAAATTCAGAATAGATAGATTTAGAATAATACGAATGGAGTCAGTTCAATACAGAATTTGCAGTCACAAAATCACATACTAAATTTGACATATTTAAGCTATTGCGTTTACATGTTTCTGAAATTACAGGTAGACAGACGGTCAACCCCTCATAGGATTTGACTCAAAATTTGATAGGTATCTTCACTACAGATATTAAATCTGTGTACCAAATTTTATCCATCTAGCACTTTTCTTTTTGTAATTAATGTTTTAACTTATATACGAATAGTCAGACATACAGCCTTTCTATGACTGGATTTTCGTCACAATTTGATAGAAATCAACAAATTGGTGTACAGATCATATACTAAATTTCATCCAACTAGCTCAGAGCGTTTTTGAATTTTTTTTTATCGCAGAGAAATCGATATTTTCCAAAAATGTGTTTTTCTAAATTAGAGACATTTAAAACGTGTAGATTCTTCGAATAGGGTTCGAATTTTTTTGACGATTACAATATATATTTCTTATACGAAAAATTAAGAAAAAGAAAAGTATGATGAGACGAACAATAATAGATCAATAAGTTATAGAAATATTGGTCAGAGTTATCTGCCCGGCAGCTTATGGAAACCGACTGTGTACAGAACTAAATGAGCCATTTCAAAACCCAACTGATTGATTTGAAGAAACATACACACATGCTTGATTGATTTGCAGTTTTTTACTTTGAATTAAAATGCATGTGAGGT
>JAPMOR010074023.1:3768-25720 GCA_026543865.1 Argiope aurantia | reverse complement strand
ACACACACACAGGCACATGCGCGCGCGCGAACACACACACACACACACACACAGACACACACAATATAGAATGAAACTAAACTGTCAGGATCTGCACACACACAATATAGAATGCAACTAAATTGTCAGATCTACCAAATACATTTTCGGCGTCGAGTGGCTCGAGTAAAATTCCAAAATCCCCAAATGGGAATCGTGGTAACTAAAGAATTTAGGACGCGTGAACAAAGCTTAAAATGAAGCGTTCTTTCTCTTCCAGAGTAACATCTTTACTTTACATCAACTCAGAAATTAAGAATAAAGCACGCTCCGTCCAAATGCATTATTCCAAAAGAAATGCTAAAAAAGATGCGAATGTAAATATAATCCCTGGAAAAGGAATCTTTTCCCACTTTAGATTTAATATAATCTGAAGCGATTTATATTTTGGGGATCAAGGGCCTCAAACTACATCTGAAGTTGATTATTTGCAGTCAATTGATAAGGAAGAACTTAAGCTGGCACTTCATTCTCCAAATTTTAGTGCCACACCAATGTAAGGAAGTTAGGCTTCCGACGAAAAATCTGAAGCAATCTGGTCTGGAATATAACGTGGATCCTGGAAATGATAATTATAAATTGATTAAACTTAAAATAAACAATTTATTTCCATTCTTAAATTAATTTTTCAAAGATCGTTACGATCACGAAGTTTACTATTTCACATTTGTCGAGAATCAATTGCCTGAATTGAAAAACGGATACTTTCTTTTTCTTTTTCCAATTTAATCCTCATTGCTTTTTTTCCGAAATGTGTTATCATTGTGGTACTATTTGAAGCTCCAGAATAACGCTTTTAGCATTAAAATTATTTTTTTTTATTCCGTCGTCAAATTCTGACTGAAAGACAAGAACGTTATTGGCTTTTTTTCAAACTAATTCGAATTTTTCGAAAAATAATTCAGGTGTTGATTGATTTTCTATGAAACACAAATTTTTTCCTTCTATGTAGCACTTACTTAAATAGAATGTTAAAAATTTCTCTCGACATAACTAATAATTTTAAAAATATTTCCTTAATTATTTGGTTTTCTTAAGACTTTATTTCATATCTAATTAAGCTATCTTAACACTCTATATCTTATAAGTTTTGTTACAACCCACATCAATTAAATTTATATGTTTTCTCTCAGATTGATTCTTTTTTCATGTACGAAGTACAGAAAAAGAATTGTAATTGTCAAAAAAATCGAACAAGATATTTTGACATCTCTCGAAAATGCCCTTCTGTATGTCTGTGGCATCAGTCATTCAAAAATGCTTTGAGCTAAATGAGTGAAAATTGGTATATGGTCTGTACATCAGATTTGCAGATTTCTAATATAATTTGAGTAAAAACTGTCTAGAGAAAGTCTGCCTGTCCGGCTGTTCGAATGTAAGTTAACACGATAATTACAAAATGAAGAGAGCTAGACAGATAAGATTTGGTTCACAGATTTAACATCTAAAATGTAAACACCCATAAAATTTTGATTCAAATTCAACAAAGAAGCTGGCTGCCTATCTCTCCGTATTTTCTGAAACATGTAAAACCAATAATTCAGAAATGAAAAGCAAACTCGGCCTGAGATTTTGATACTACAGTTGCAGCTTTGTGTCAAATCTTTATTGCAATCCGTTTAGAGAAAACGCGCCTAAAACACAAATTCGATTTTTCTTTTAACTGTATAAAAGTGATTAATCGCTTAAAAACTCGCCAAAAATCACACTATGAATTAAATTAAAATGCTAAATTTACCCCAAAGGTTAAGATTTCATGACTGCTGTACGCCAGAACCACACAGGACATTCTCTGGGATAACACCTGTTTTAGAAATTATGCAGGGTCGGGATAGTCTGGTTGGTAGGGCGTTAAATTCGCACTCCTTGGATTGTCAGTTCAAACCCAGTGGGCCGAAAACTCTCAGAGTACATGGTGGCTGGTGCACGTATAAGTCTGTCCTCCGAATAGTGACAGTACCACTGGGGGGTACTGGATCAGAGGTGATCGTTCTCTGATTCAGGTCTAAATTACGATATGTGAATAAAATGTATGTATATAGTCCGTCACGTGAAGAGGGCTGCGACGCATGAGTAGCTAATTCGTACTCTTGGGCCTAGATGGCGCTACTGAAACAAAAGACGCTAAAACTCGGTTTGTCTATGACAAGTGCCATGAGCAACAAAACCAGAAATTATGCGAGAACAGTTTGTGGAGATCCCTCTCATTGGTAGAAAAACCAACTTTCACTCCGCAATTGTTCAGTAACGTATTCGAATACAAACTTGGAGGTCTTTTTTGGACAGCCCTTTCAGCAATTTAAACAAATAAATCAGGTATTACGTATTTTTTCCACATTTTGGTGTTTTTCACAATATTGACCGGTTTTCTACATTTAACTTTGATTAATATTTAGAAGTGAATTATTTCGATGACACCTGGGTGATATATATACATTACACTCTCGAGTATCCAGCCTAATGTGGCGGAAGGCCAGACCGATTAAAAAAAAGCCGGATAGGAGGGAGTTCTATGAACTCATATCTTTGCCCACCAATACATGAAGACAAAGTTTTTATATCAAAATTTACCGTTATAATACTTTTTTTCTCACTTCTCAATGAGTACTAAGTCCCCCATTTATCTCAAGCCATGTAGAATTTGAACGCGGCTGCGACCCAGTGAATCATAGAAGCAGTTGCCGGTAACGGGTTGAATTAAAATAGTAGGCTCTATTCTGGTCGTTCATATATGTTTATATAGTGCACCACAAGAATTTATAAGAGAAAAAGTGAGTAAAAGGATATAAACTGTTTACATTTTAACATAAATTCTGTAATGCAAAATTTAAATGCAATGCACAGCTTTTTCCGTTTATAACTCATTTTGAAATTTTTACTGTGGTACACTTAAAAAACAAGCATTAAGAATACCCCAAGAACAATTTAAGAATACTGTATGTACTGTGCAGTTATAATAAAGATCCGTAGCACACTGACGAAACAATGAACAACGAGCAGAACGCTGCTCTTTTCCAGTCACAACTTATATTTTCACATCTACGAAGATCATAGCAGACGCCCGCTTGGCAGAGTTACCAAGGAAACATCTTGCCTTCCTTATTTAATTAAGATAAAAGAAAATTAACCCAGATAGTACGGAAGCCGGATAATCGAGAACCGGATGCTCGGGAGTGTATTGCATATTGAAAAAAGTGTTTTCTGGCGATCTATAGACGTTACTAAGTTGAGATTTGTTTAACCCTCGCATTCTTAACAATATTTTAGTTCAGGTACCGTGGGAAAATGGAACACCCGAGCTCCTCTTTCAAAGATAAGAAAAGTTCTCTAAACCCTCAATAACAGCACATGTCGTTAAGGGGTTGTTATACAAAAGATATGTTTAACAACCCCTTAGAACCGTTAGCTTATGTATGTTTGGACACTCTTTGAATGTTCTTGGAAAATCTATCTGTTCCTCAAGCACATCTTGGTGAGTGTCTCTAATAAACAAAGCTTTATTACGAGTTCTTTAATAGATTTTTATGTTGTTGATGTTTGAAAAAAAATTGCTGCTTGAGTATGTGCTGTTGATTTCGGTCTTTGGTTTGTAGCGTTTAGAGTTCATTATTGTCAGTATCAGCCACAGCTTAACTTATCTTCCAGCTAATTTTATTTGGATTTAATTATTTCATTACCGACTTCATTCGCTGGCATCGAGTGACCGATATATGGTCCATCAGGCTCACGAATAACACTAACTATTTTTCCGTTTTTAAGCTAATTTTAGTATTTTAGTTTCTGTTTCCTCTTGGGGAAAAATAATGTTAGTTATTCTCCAAGATATACAAGGTGTCTCAAAAACCTTGACAGCGGCTTTTATTCCTTAAATATTGATCACAGACATATACACTGTAAATTACATAGTTGTGTAAAAATAGGTGCAAAATGTGATGAAATCGATTACAATTTTCAGTGGATTAAACTTTACAAAATACAAAATTTAAACTAGGCCCGTGTAATTTATACCGGGTACGTATAAAAAAATTCCCTGTGAGTAAAATGTGCCCCATCCTCTAATACAAAATTTCAGAATTTTATCATGAACACTCTCAAAGATGAGTTAAAACATAGTTGGTGAAGGGTCAATCACAAATTAAAATGCAAATGTTTAAGGCTTCCGTGCAGATGACGCGACACAGGAATGCATCATAAAGATATAACATATGCTTTATGTCTTTAGTTAAATAGCACAATCAATGAACTTGTAAAAAAACTTATGCCATCTTTCCTTTAAGTAATCTTTCCTTTAAGTTATTATTTATACAAATTTTAAATACTTTTGAACCAATAAATAGCAAAATTATTATTTATTCATTCAACCATTACTTTCTTTGTTAATTTGTGTACGACCCCTAAAAGACGAACATCCGACATGATTTTTCCTCTTCGCGAACTTATATCCAGACATCGAAAAGTGGTTTAAGTCAGCATTTATGTAGTTTCATATCTTTGAGACTTTTTGTGATAAATTGCTGAAATTTTGTACATGACCTTATTAGAGAATGGGGCACATTTTACTCACTGGAAAGATTTTGTTTGGGATCCGTATAAAAATTTAAATTTAGTATTTTTTGAAGTTTAATCCCCTGAAAATCTTAATCGATTTCATAACATTTTACACCTTTTTTTACGCATTTACGCTTTGTAATTTGCAGTATATGTGTATGATCAATATTTAAGGAATAAAAGCCGCGGTCAAGATTTTTGAGACACCCTGTATATAAATATATTTGGAATTATGATTCAATCCTTATCTTGTCCTATAGCCTGTCATTTAATAAAATACTGCTTATAATGATAAGCTCCACTTTTTCACAAAACATCGACCCACTGCGTGCATTCAGAATGAAGCTTGTGATTTTTCAAAATATTTTTTCTGCAATCGCATATCAAAAGTGAAGAATTTCATCTATCAAATCTGCACTATTAGAAACTAAAAACCACAAACCATAAGATTTTTACAAAAAAGGTATTTTTTTTTTCTTTTACAGAAAATTTTAGCTAAAATTTCAATGTTCAGTTTTTTTTGTTTTTTTCAGTATTGTATTATATATTACTATGCAAATATGCAATTTTTAAGCCCATGAGAAATCCTTACTGGAAAATAGTGAATATAGTGATGAGGAAAATGTTGCGTCAATATTAGTTTTCTGCAATGTTTGCTAGCTAATTGCCTGACTCATTATCGTTAACTATTCAGAAAGTGCATAAATGACAAGGAGTAACTTTCAAACCGAAGTAACTATTACACAGATTTCAACACTTCCTAGCAATCGTTTTCTTTTCCACTTCGCTTACACCCATCGACGCAATAAGGATACATTAAAAATTCTGATTTCACAGCAACAGGTGAATGTTCGCATCCTGTACTATTATCACAACATTGCCTAGTGATTTCATTCAACATTCCCTAACAAAGCAAGAATCGTGTGTGTTGCAATTAAAATGAAATTAATTAAATTAAAATTAAATTGGGATTTTAAAAGATAGTTATTTTCTTTGATTGAAAAATAATGAATATTTTTTTATAGAAAGTTTTAAGGCTAAAGTAGTACAAAAACATTTTTGCTGGGATTATCGAAAAACAAAATACCATTATTATTGGATCTAAGTTTATTAAAACAGGACTGATTTTTCTTTTCACTCTGTGACACATTAGGACATTAAATCCCACCTGCAGGTGTCCGCTGAACGAATACATTACACTCTCATAATTCCACATAAAATTTGTCGGGGGGGGGGGAGGCGAAGCAGGTCGAGTACGAGGATGACAATTTGCCTGAAAAAGAATACCGATTACCTGTTTCAATGTCGGTGCAATAATACAAACACTTCTATTCTTCATCAATATTTGTATCTCTTTCAATGTTAAAGGTTCAGAAAATATATCTCTAAAATTATTTGGGTATTATATTTTTTTATTAAAAAAAATGAAAATAACCTTTTTTAAATATCGCCCAAAGAGCTTCATGTGCATAGAGCTTGGTTTGAAAATAAATTAGACCTGCAAGAATTAGAAATTAACTATCACGTCAATTTGGTCAGAAATTTAATACAGATTTCAACTTATGTCTCTAGATCATAAAATGAGTGGCATTTATCTGACTTGTGACTGTTTTTAATTATTGAGTTCTTTTATACCCTTATCGACAAACACACAGGAGGAAACCTCAGATATGAAGATGAGAAGTTTCGGGCATGGTGGTTGGTTCTCGCCACCCAAATGTGTACAGAAATGGTGTGGGGTCGACTACTTCCTACCAATGAGGGAACTTGCTATCTATGTTAAAGGTTTTAACATGGTCGGTGATGGCACTTGGAATTGAACCTTTGTTCCCGCTAATGCTATGCGGCGGTCCGGTCATTCAGATTCTCTCCATGTACCTTATGGATGGTCAAAGAAGTCAAGGCGTGACACCTTAAAAGACACAGAGATAGGCATTTAAGCAGTGCATGGATTTGGAGGAAAAATTTCATACAGCTCCTCAATTTTTATACCAGGACAAAGTTATTTCTTCAGCTTGCCACGGTTTTTAATAATTCATTGCCCGGTTGCCTGGTTTTTAATAATTCATATAGATATGATGATGAGACGTATGCTCGTTGTTTCTGGCCACCCAGACAGGTACAGAAATGGTGCGGGATCAACTACCTCCTACCGACGACGGGGCGTGCTTCCTATGTTAAAACTTGTACCATGGCCGGGGAGGGCCCTTAAAGACTGAACCTTCGTTCCCGCCAATGCTATTGCGGCGGTCCGGTCATTCAAATTTTATCCGTGTGGCTCAGAGTCATTCGAAATAGTCAGTGTCTCACACTTTAATAGACACAGAGATAGGCATTTAAGCTGTGCATGAATTTGGACCAGTAATTTCACGTAGCTCTTTAATTTTCACACCAGGACAAAGTCACTTCTTCAGCTTGTCAGAGTTTTTAATTATTTAGTTCTCTTATATTCTAATATACAAACTTACCTTGGAGGGCTCTTCAGATATGAGGATGAAGAGCTTCGGGTATGGTGGTTGGTTCTCTCTACCCGAGTGGGTATAGAAATGCTGTGAGGTAGACTGTATCCTACAGATGACGGGACGTGCCTCCCATGAAAATGGTGTAACATGGCCGGTGATGGCTCTTAAGACTCAGCCTTAGTTCCCACTAATGCTGTCAAGGCAGTCCGATCATTCAGATTCTATCAGTGTACCACAGGGCGGATCGAAGTAGGCAATGTACGATACCCTAATAACGGAACAGATAGGCATTTAAGCAATGCATGGATGTGGAGCACAAATTCATACAGCTCCTCACTTTTCATATTAGGACAAGATCACTTCTCCGGTTTGTCACTGTTTTTTAATTATTGAGTTTTCTTATACACTAATAGACATAGAATTGGATTAGAATGTGGGATATAGCGGCGCAAGAGCCATACTTGTGTATACTGCGCCAGACATACGGTCAAAATACAAAAAGCCTATATTTATGTAAAATTCTGTAAAATTAGAAACTAGTTAATAAAACTGAGCAGCAATGTCTCTAACAATATGAAGAAGATGTTAAAAATGGCAGCAAAATGAAATGTTAAGTAAGGTAATAAAAGCCAGATGCTTTTAGAAATTTAAAAAGGGACGTTCTCCTGCAAGCATTGGCATGTCCAGTGATGAAGCATTACAAAATCTTAAGCTCTGATGGACAAGACATTAAATTAAAAGATGAAAAACCGTTCAAATCGTTTGGAATCTTGAGTGGAAAGGTGCTTCATCGCCGAATAAAAGATGTTTATGTGTAAAGTCAACCATCTAACTCTCCGACCCGCCCGAAGGCACACGGATTTAAACCATAAAACTGAATGACCGGACCACCGCTACAGCAATTGGCGGGAACTGTGGTTGAATTCTAAGGGTCATCACCGGCTACGGTACAACCCTTCCCGAAGGAAGTACGTCCCGTCATTGATGGGAGGATTTAGATCCCCACCTATTAGTGTTCCCTCCAGGGTGGCGAGATCCCACCACCATACCGGAAGCATCTCATCCTCATTTCGAGGTGCCCCCCCGGGGGGTTTGTTTATGTGTAAAACGAGTGTGACCGATGCGAAGTACAAAGTAATAGATACAAAAAGAGACATTTAAGCAGTGCATAGATTTGGACCAATAATTTCATACAAGTCTTCAGTTTTGGTGTCAGGAAAGGGAATAAAACCAGTTCTTTGGCTTATCAAAATTTTTAAACATTGTATGTTATAATCTAATAGACAGAGGAATAGGTATTTAAGCAATACATGGATTTGGAGCAAAATTTGAACAGAAACTACATTTCTAGTAATCAAACTATATAGCAAATTTCATTCATTTAGCTCACTTCTTTTTTTCTGCGATGGACGAACTGCCTTTTGAGTGATTTCGTTCTGATTTCATTCAGATTCTCAATTTGATTCAAAGATTATGTACCAAATGCCCTTAATCTGGCAATTTTCGTTTTGGAGTGTTCGTATTCAAAGATAGATTAAATTCCAAGAAAGATTTTCCGAACTCAAGAAGAGTCATGAACATTTCGAAATCGAATCTTTTATATTAATCGCTATTCTGATTGAACTTCATTTCAAAGTGGTCTGCCCGAAACTTTTCCGCACACACCTATTGAATGAATCACCCCTTTCCTCCCCCTCGTCCAAAATAATAATAATAATAACTGGAGCTATTACGCCAGACCATAAACGTTACGTGTGTGCAGATTTTTATTTTCAGAATCCCGCACATGAGCTTTTTATGCTTGCAACGGACCTCGATTCAGCAAAATCAAATGTTAATCTCACATTATTATTGTTACGTTTGAATTGTAAGACTGGGGATTTCAAAATCTGTTATCGTCCTCGCTATCTTAACATTGTTCAGAATGGCAAAATTTGTCCCAATAAGGTATGGTACATATTTTCAGTTTAGGAAAACGAGTCATTAACAAATTAAAATATAACAGAAGCGATTAGCGGTTTGAGGTGTATTGATAACTGTTGAGCATTGTTCGCACACTTCCTGCGACTCAGTCACATTGGATAAGTTATTAGCGACATTTTTATTCCGTATTTTCAACTGCGCTCTGTGAATAATAAACTGTAGTTAACAAAGTAAACCAGCCTTTATCGCTAATTTTGTTTCAAAACGTTAAATTGTCCAAATTTTTATTAAATTTGTAAGTGTTGCAAGAAAATAACTTCGGAAAAGGATAAAAGATACGTTCATATTCATTTCCGGGTTATTTTTAACACATTACAATATAAATGTTTATAGACTGGCATATTATCTCTAAACTGTAGTATACCTGATAAAAATAATCATTGCTTGCAAATTCAATAGCTATGTTATAAATGCCGCTTTTGGTGACCAGTTCGCTCTTCCAGAGTAAAAAAATGAATTCAACTGAATCAGCTTACTGCAAATTAAACCAGCCTGAGTGGTCTCCCCAAAACTGTCTCGTCTACTAACCAATAAATTTTCCCACAGGGGAACACTTTACATGGCATTGGTGCACAATAGTTACGAAATATTAATCTTTGTTGTGAAAAGAAAAGAAATTAGAAATTTAACTGAAAAAACGTGTTATTCTTGGCGAGTGCTTTGACGATTTATCCTTGACATGCGTTAATAATATCCAAAAATCGAATTTGTTTTTTAGACGCCTTTTTCTCCAAAAAATGAAACAAAAATTTCACATAGAACTACACTTGTAATCACAAAATAATTTACAAAATTTGATATATTTAAGTAACTGCATTTTTGAATTATTGCGTTACATGCTTTTTAAAGTACAGACCGACTAACAGACAGCTCTGGGTTGTACTTGGCTCAAAATTTGACAAATGTCTGTACTATAAATGTCAAATCTGCCTATTAAATTTTAATTCTCTAACTTCCTTCGTTTTGTAGTTATCTCGTTACCTTATATTAGAGCAGCCGGACAAACAGACTTCCTCTGAACAGATTTTACTCAAAATTTGATAGATATCTGCAAATTTGGTTTAACCCTTTCTAAGGCCGTGGGAAGTATGCTTCCCACCAAATTTATTAATCTTTGTATGCAATTATGTAGGTTGGCATAGGTTCTGACAAATTTTTTTAGAAAGACAGAAATTTAAATGCTTCAGTTCTTTATCTCACACAAAATGATGTGTCTTGATTTGTTACTTAATTATTAATTAACCAAATTAATTAATTAATCAAATTAAATTTATCTAATAAGCTAAATGAATCCCTTTTCTTATTCTAATTTCAAGCCTAAAATTTTTTTAAACATAATATGACTAGAAAAAAATGGCCCTTTAAAGGGTTAAAGTCCGTAAACCAAATTTCACCCTTATAGCTTAAAGCGTTTTTGAGTTAGCTTTACCACAGGCAGAAGAACATTTTCCAAAAATGTGCTTGTCGAACACATTTTTGAGATTCGTCAAAAATCTCGAGTTTGAATTCTTTGACGATTACTATACTTTCTGTATACTACATATATAAGAAAATAAAAAGTCTACATATTACGAAATAAAAGCGGAAATGAAGTTCCTAATACAGAAATTAAAGATGGGTAAAAACACACGATTGAATGTTTTGACGGAATTCCATCATAGGATTTAAAAATATTCTTTTGGCGTTTTAATTTAAAAAAAAAAAATGTTATTAAAATTAAAGGAAAAATTCTACGGAATTGAAATTGGTTTAATTGAAAAAGTCCTTTTTTTTGTGTTAAAATAATGCGAAGAAACATTTATAAGAAAATTGTTTTAGAAGGCATGGACATCAGTTCCCGTAAGCAAATCATAACGATTACCCACGACGGTTGGTTAATTCTATTATTGCGTTCGATTAAGCTTTCTGTTTGAGGCTTATTTCTTGATTTCAATTATATCTTCTTTTCTATGTCTGAATGTACTTTTTCATTACATGGTATAATGTCTTGATCCTGACCGACCAAATAAGAGAGTAGGGTAGCAAACTATTCTTTTATTTATAGCCTTATATGTGTACACGAAAACAACTTATTCTCATCCAGGTTACAAAACTCACACAACAGTTGAAAGTTTAATCATGAAATAATTTCTTGATCAAATCGGAGAATAGACATCAAAAAGACGCCAACAGACTGTTAGCTCAAATGGTTACTCCAGTGGCCATTCCAGAAATCCACAGATCTTTATTGAGTGGATCCTAAAACTGAAACCCGGATCACACGGAGTTTCTCAAAAAATCAGGAGCACCTTCTTTGAACACCGACGTCTCTCCGAATCTCCTTCCACCTCTCACTGCTGACTTCTCCTCTCTCTTTTCTCCAAACACAAAATCCGTATTTCATTTCGCCACTGACTTTTTCATTTGTGAACTTGAATTCCTTATCACCCAATAGCTTCTCAGCAATGCTTCCTCAATAATCTCCAGTCGATCGTGGGAATATTTATTAACGATCCATCTTTGCTGTTCCCGAACACATGCTAATTATAATCAATTCACAGCTAACACCGGCTAAAGTCCACCTGACTTCGACACCTTATGACACCAGTGGCTGATGATTGATCATCTCTCGAAGATTTGAGAAGTTCCTTCATAATGGAAAAAAAAGGTTTAATGTTTTAGCGTTCTTCTTTCTTGAAGATACGATGGATATCTCCGAAACGACGAAATGCACATCTGTGGTCCTTTATATGGATACAAAAAATGAACAGACAGTGAAGAGGATCCCCATCTGGCGGACAATAGGCACTTAACTATGCTTGGGAAAACGGGTGATGTTACATCTACGAATTACAATGTGAGGAAAAAGGGAAAATGTTACAACGGCAAATCATCTCCGGAACATTTATAATAATATTTAGCATCTCTGTTAATGAGCTACGCGAAACATTGAATCAAATCAGTTGTAAAAGTATTCAAGGAAAAAAAAATCAGAAATTTGTTTACATTTGACTGTTGCCATTCAACAATAAATAATAAGAGATATTTCTGTGCCACGTACGTTAACGTTTTAAATGTATTGATTGTTACTTCCTGTGTAGACAGAACTCCTTCAAAAATAAATGAATTTAATGTTTTGTGTTCCTTACTAGATGTAAGAGTAAATTTAAAAAATAAGATAAATATAGAGAAATCAAGCGTAAATCATTAACACGCTACGATGTTTCGGATTAAAAGTTCGAATCTATTTTAAAGTATTTATGAAAATAACTGGTAATCTAATTGTAATAATAGAAAAAAAATCATGAAAGAACCAAGCTTCCAAATCATCTCAAAAATTATTTATTTTTATAATCATAATATTATTACAAAGGACTTATTTGAAACTAGCCGCCTATGGCGACCAGCCGGTTGGCCAGTATTACCGCTCGCTACAATTTTCAATTAAATATTTTAAGTAACTGGTCTCTTAATAGATTCTCAAACAAAACATTTTTAATCTTCAAATTTTGATAGTCATACCAAACTTATACTGTTGTTTAAATCGTATCGTTCAATTTACTATATATATTTTGTCATTTCCGGTAGAAATTTCTTGTCATTTCCGGTAAAACTTCAACTTTAATTTAAAGTGGAAATGATGAAATTGCAGTTAATATAAAGATATTTTTTAATAAAACCAAGCGTTTTATTTTATTTATCATCATTATTGATATTTATTTATTATTATTATTATTGAATATTAGTATTGCAAACAGAATCGCTCGGTATTTAAGTCAATTTTTAATAAAACCAAGTTGTGAACTACAAAATATTTTTCATAATTTATGTAATATCTCAAAGAATAATTCAACTAAAGTTTCTCAGATTCAGCATAAAATTTGCTAATTTGTTGTCATTTCTGGTAAAACTTCAACTTTAATTTAAAGTGGAAATGATGAAATTGCAATTAATATCAAGATATTTTTTAATAAAACGAAGCATTTTATTTTATTTATCATCTTTATTGTTATTTATTTATTATTATTATTATTATTGAATATGAGTATTGCAAACAGAATCGCTCAGTATTTAAGTCTTATGTGAACTACAAAATATTTTTCATAATTTATGTAATATCTCAAAGAATAATTCAACAAAAATTTCTCAGATTCAGCATAAAATTCAGTTTTTAGTTTTGCTTTCAAAAGGATTGAAATGAAATCAATAATAATATTTTGTTCCGGCCTATAAATATATTCCAAAAATTATGAAGTCTACATTTAATGCAGTAAGGTAACATATTCTGAGAAATATTCTGGACACACCCAATTTTAAATAAATGAATGAATGTTTCTATTTTCCACGATCAACTAAGACTATTTTTATGAAGTTTTGAATGTTAAAAATTTAGAAAAACTCACCATTTTCATAATCTTAGGCCAATTAATCTTGAGAAACCTGCGCGCTGATTGGCGTATTTTCTTTGAAACGATCGATGGAAAATCTAAAATTATCCTTTTTTTATTGAATAGTGATATTCAAATTTTCATAAATCAGTCAGTTTAAGTGATTGATTTAGTTGATTGGAAATTAACTCTTTTTATTTGAAATATTAGTTTTTCAAGAACATTTTGTTAATCGTGATTTCCACAGCAGAAGCTTTATGTCAATTCAAAAATTCGTTATTTATTAGAGCATTTATTGAATCAAGTTACATAAAATATAATCATTTTCCATTTAGACCATTTTAGCATATCTGTGTCTTACTAAAGGTTTACAAATTAGCTGTGTGGCCCTGATTTGAATGGATATCCTGTTCATATTAAACAAAACTTGCCTTAAAATGAAACTGATTTATTGGATTAATAATATAGAGAGTGTAAAAGATCATAAAATAATTTTTCTTGAATTTATTTTTTAGATAAAATAATATTTCTTATTTGTTTTCTTTCCTACAGACACGTGCCGAAAATTATATTTTTGCAGATTTCATTTCCAAAAAAATTTAATTTATTTTTAGTTGGAGCTTTCATCAATGTGATGGCAACACTTTGAAAAAAGCTAATTTTTACCCATGAATGCGAAACGTGCTCGTGTAGCTTAAATTTTATTTTTATTTTGTATGAAAAAAATTATTGAAAAACATAGTGAAAATATTTATTTAAAAATTCATTAAAAATAGAAATTTAATTTTAAGGTTAAAGCATTGGTATCATTTAAAAGATAAATTTTTTATCTTTAACTTCATGCAAAAATCTTTTTTGTGGGATAATATTTTCGGAAGTTATAGCAGAAACACGACAAAATTTCACTTAATTTTTAAATAAATAAAATTCTAATTAAAAATTCGAAAAAATAATCCCCTGGTGCACATTCCCGACCTCCAAGGTATACTCGTGCCAAATTTGGTAGCTGTAGTTCAAACGGTCTGGCCTGTAGAGCGCCAACACACACACACACACACACACACATTGAGCTTTATTATAAGTATAGATTTCATCTTTTATCGTTGATTTTTTGCCCATTTCCTAATAATGCGGTTTGAAATTCTGTATATGCTGTGTGTTGACTATGATAATGCACAATTTTAATATTTTGATAATTTAATTATTAGCTGCTAGATTAATTTAATTAAATTTTCATTCTATATATGGCAGTATATACATCTGGTAGCGAATTTAAGAAAATTTATTTTGACTTTTCACATAATTTATAATAATAAATTATAACATATAATATTAACTGAAAAGTAGGGGGGGGGGAAAGCAAAGATTGCCATGTTTTAAAAAATATGGTTCAATTAATGACCTTAAAAGTAAAAGTATTTTCAGCTTAAAAAATAAAATTAAAATTAGATTTAGAAGTGCGAAATATTGAAAACTATATTATAAAGAAATTAAACCACAAAGAATATAACAAGAAATAAAATTCATATTTATTCATTAAAATTAAGCTATAATAAAAAATCTGATTAAAATTCCAATTTGTTTAATATTTCATCAACGGCGTTCATTATTGCTCGCAGTAAGATTTTGTTTTGATCTCCTTATTTTTAAATAAAAAAAAAAAATATTTTCTACTTATTACTATACTTATAATATTCTGTTTTTTTTAAAAAATTTATTTTTATTATTTGTAGAAAGATTTCACGCAGCTTAATGAAATATTTACTTTTAACTCACGAAAAAAAATATTTTCTACCTTTTACTATAGTAATAATATTCTGTTTTTATTATTTGTAGATTAAGGTTTCCCAAAACTTATGAAATGTTTACTTTTTAATGTTTACTTTAAACTTACGAAATGTTTGTACTGTATATAATTTCAAATTTCAATTATAATCAGTGTTTAGATCTCCTTATTTTTAAATTTAAAAAGTATTTTCTAATATTTACTATTCCAATAACATCGTCTTTTTGAAGTAACTTATTTTTGTTATTTGTAGAAAAATTTCCCAAAACTTATGAAATGTTTACTTTTAACTTACGAAAACTTATGAAATGATTGCACTGTATCTAATTTCAGATTTCAATTACAATCAGTGTTTATAATCTCCTTATTTTAAAATTTAAAAAATATTTTCTACCTTTTACTACACCAATAATATCCTAATTTTGCAAGTTTGTTTTTATTATTTTAGAAAGATTTCCCAAAATTTATGAAATGTTTACTTTTAAGTTACGAAATGTTTTTACTGTATCTAATTTCAAATTTCAATTAAAATCAATGTTTAGACTTGCTATTTTTATATAAAAAAATTTCTGCCTTTTACTGCACTAATAGCATCCTGTTTTTAAAACAGTTTATTTTTATTGTTTGTAGATTAAGATTTCCCAAAATTTATGAAATATTTACTTTTAACTTATGAAAACTTATGAAATGTTTGTACTGCATCAAATTCAAATTTCAATTATAATCAGTGTTTAGATCTTTTTATTTTTAAATTAAAAAAATATTTTCTAACAATTACTATTCTAATAACATTGTGTTCTTAAAGTAACTTATTTTTACTATTTGTAGAAAACTTTCCCAAAATTCATTAAATATTTACTTTTAACTTACGATTTGTAATATCGTATCTGATTTCAAATAAACTTACTAAATTTAATTATCAATACGAAATGCAACATCCAAAACTTCCTTAGGAAATTTCCGTTAAATTTTAATTTCTTCCATCAAAACAATCCAATTATTAAAACAGCGCAATAGAAATCCCAAATCTCGATTCGTCCGGGTAAAAGAGCATCCGAGTTCGAAAAATGCCGGATCAATATTTTCCGTCTGGCGGTACGGCTGGATAACGGACTAGGTGGGGGGGGGAGGGAGATTATCGTCCCGCAGACGACTTCCCCCGAACCTGGCCTTTCCTCTGTTTGCATTGGCGTCATCCAGAGGTGATGAGATCGCGAATGTCCGAATGACGTGGCCACCCCTTGTCACCGGATCGTTCGGGCAATTATTTTGTGACGAGCGACACCCTCCAAAACAGAAAGGTCCCAATTCTCTTTCAACGCGTTTCAGATTTTGCAATTATTGTATCAGTTTACTTATTTACGATCTGTCCCTTTGGGGTGGAAAGTAGAAGGAAATGGACAGGTAGGTGATAGGCTATCAGAAGGGGAAGGGGGGGATGTTTTATTAAGTTGGGGGACTTTCTGAGAGTAATTGATATAAGTGTCATTCGTAGTGTGGTAGTTAGATTTGTTTTCCTGATAGAATAGATAGAATTATCTGATGTCATATTAGATTAGTAACTGATAGTGTCTCAATTATATTAGTTTGAGAGCGGAAAATATATGTTGGAAAGGTTCAAATTATTTGCTAGGTTCTCCGATCCCTCCAAGTTCATCAGTTTTCCTTAATAAAATAATATTGACTGTTTTGTCTTCCATAAAAACAGCGAAATGGCAACAAAAATAACAATTCCCCAAAATTTACCATCTGTATGCTGTAATTTTAATTATATCTAAAATATTATAAATAATAAGGACCAAAGAAGAAAAATCAAACAATTATGAGACAATTATTTTATGTCAAAGATAGCTCATAAATGTTTAGTTTATTTTAGTTCTATCAAAGCCCAGTTTTAATTCAACACTAGGACTATTTTGTGACGGACTTTGTAATTGTGAACTGCTGTCAGATGACGAGGACGATACTTGATCTAGAGACCGGTGAGGTAAGGGGTTAATAATCGTTAAAAGGTACAATAAACTGTACCAGTTAATAAGCAGAAGGAACAATTCTTCTGTTGTTCTTAAAGTACTTTTTAATCTTCATATTTATATGGACATTATCCTCTTATTTCAAACTCAAGAATAATGTGAAGTATCACAAAATAGAAAAATATTATCTTAAAAATGTAAGTATAAGCCACGGTGAAAAATCACGACCTCAGGGCTAACAGCTGTGAAATAATTGTTTTACAACTTGTAAGCTGTGACAAACAAAATTTATTTTGCCGCATGACAATCGGAAGCTTTCGGAGCTTTCAGTTTCAGTCATTTCGTGTAATTTGAAGGAAAACTTTGATAAATCCTAACAGTTAAAATCTTTCTTATATTAATTCTTAGTTGCATAAATTTTTATTTTTGATAAATAGAATTTTAAATCAACAGGAAAATGAATGTGATTACTGGAAAAAAAATACAAAACAAAATATAACATAAGAATTGTTTTTAATAACTTTAAAAAAAATATTGATGTATCTCTACATAATCATGAACAATCACTCCTTGAGTACTACAAAACTACTACGTACAATAACTTGCATTTCAAATATACACTGGTGTGCAAAACTTAAGCAACAGGTATGTTTTTTGCCATAACTTCACGAGAAATCATCTGAGTGACATGAAATTCAGAAATGAGATACAGCATTTTGTTCTGAAAGAATGACGAAAGCATAGTTGCGCAGAAATGAATACAATGCATACAGTATGGAATCAAACAACAAAAAAAAAAGGCTTTATTGAACTCATAGTATCGTTACACCAGATTGTCTGTTCAAGAGGAAGCACAGCAAGCATATGTTCCTTAGTATGGGATATGCCCTCCCCTTACTGCAATGGTTGATTCGCACCGTCTCCCCATACTCAGCACCAGATTGTCCAACAGTTCTTGAGGTAAGAGTGCCCATTCCTCAATCAGCATCTGTTTAAGTTGGGTGTTCCCAGGAGACCGTTTCAATGGTCCTGGAGTTGTCGTCTGGGGAGGCATTATGATGAACGGGCGGACTGAGCTCCACGTTTTCGACAGAGGTTCTGTAACTGGAGATCGCTATTGCCAGGAGGTAATCCATCCCCATGTGCGTCTGTTCCCAGGTGCCATTGGATCAGACTTCGTTTTTATGGATGACAATGCACGGCCACACAGGACTCGTGCTGTTTAGGAGCTCCTGGAAAGTGAAGATATCACTCGAATGGATTGGCCGGCGTGCTCCCTTGATTTACATCCGATGGAACATGTGTGGGATGCTTTGGGGAGACGCCTTGTGGCACGATTACATCCTCCTGGGAACACCCGACAACTTAAATAGATGCTGATTGAGGAATGGACACTCTTACCTCAAGAACTGTTGGACAATCTGGTGCTGAGTATGGGGAGACGGTGCGAAGCAACTATTGCAGTAAGTGGAGGGTATATCCCATACTAAGGAACATTTGCTTGCTGTTCTTCCTCTTGGACAGACAATCATGTGTAACGATACTATGAGTTCAATAAAGCCTTTTTTTTTTTTGATTCCATACTGTATGCATTGTATTCATTTCTGCGCAACTATGCTTTCGTCATTCTTTCAGAACAAAATGCTGTATCTCATTTCTGAATTTCATGTCTCTCAGATGATTTCTCGTGGAGTTATGGCAAAAAACATACCTGTTGCACACCAGTGTAAATAACACCCTTGATTACATTACAAAACATGGAAATTCATGAAACAATTATTTTTGACATTTAAACATAAAGGAATATTGCTGTTTCTACATGATCACTGTGTCATCATTTTAATTTTACACCCCAATCTATTTGAAAATATAGGTGACCAATGCCGTCTCTTCGTGTATAGTCTTTCGTCTTATAGATGGCAAAGGATGATATGAGCCTTTAGGATTAATGTAGAGCCAATTTTGCATATTGATGTATTTTTACATTACAAAAATAGCTACATTTTTCTTGCATAAATTTATCAGTATATACAAGAATATAAATAGGATTTGTTATTCTGAGCTTGTTTCTATTCGAAAATATTTTTTCCTGTATGCTATTATTACCTTTTATATAAATAATCGTGACTCTCGACATGGAGGACTTTGTGACCACGACAGATTTATACGTGCGCCAGCCACTACACATACGGAGAGTCTTCGACTGATGGGGCATGAACGCGCAATTCAAGGGACGTGAATCCAACGCTCTACCAATCAGGCTATCTCGGCCTGTGAAATGAAATTGTACTCAGATAGCGTACCAACAATGAAAATTGCCATAGATAAAGAAATAAATTGTTAAAGATTCTATTTGCATTCGG
This sequence comes from Argiope aurantia, assembly GCA_026543865.1. Taxonomy (NCBI): domain Eukaryota; kingdom Metazoa; phylum Arthropoda; class Arachnida; order Araneae; family Araneidae; genus Argiope; species Argiope aurantia. The sequence continues at coordinate 6,199 of JAPMOR010074023.1, read as the reverse complement.
AAACGATAAAATAGTTTTGGTAAAATTTAAAAAAATACTAGCAAAAGTTGCTACATAAAGAGATATGCAGTTTTAAACATACAATGCAGATCTACAGCGCTAAGCACTTAAAGGTTACACTGTTCGCTACCCTTCTTTCACGTATGGTCACAATGCAGTGTGTTTAGCGTTTAGTTTCATAACTTAGGAAAGGGAATCAAATATGCATTTTAATGAGCTCTTCTTCAGATACGACTGGTTCCAAAAATTGATCTCTGAACAGGCCATTTTTTCTGATAGGAAAAAAATGCTTAAGATCACGTTTTTTTCTTGCAGTGTTTATTGTGATCGTATGTACAAGAATAAATGAATCGATAACTAATCAACTGGTGAACGAATTCTAGAGTTTGACAAGCATCTACGCTTCTGATATTACATTTTCTGATTTTCTTTTCTTTTCTTTCGATCAAATCTGGATTTAAAATCTGATTTTTAAATTATATCCATTTAACTCGCCTTGGTTTAGAAATACCCAGCTGATATGCATTTGGGTTAGCAAATAGGATTCTATTTGCTGAATTTTGTTCAAAATTTGAAGCATTCACATTTTCAGCATAAAGCTGACCATTCAAAACATTTCTAAGCCAGTAGAAATTGCGCAAGTGGCACGATTTCTCGCACCAGAAACCGAGATACAATTGGCTCTTAGTGAAATATCTCACGAAAAATGTAATCACCCCCTCCCCCTCCACACACATGGTGTGCATTGGCGTGAAGTGGCTGTAAATGGCTGCCCTAAAATCTAATTTTTTTTTTTTTTTGAAACACCATATTCACAGTCGAGTATACTTGTAAATATAGTTTTTCCCCTTCTTTTTTCCGCCTAAATTTGAGGAAATTTAAACCAAAGAAATGTAGCAAAATTTTGAGAGCACATTTTCAGACTGTTGAAAGGTATTTTCTTTGTGCACTTTCTTCATGAAATAAATAAAGCATTCTATTGTTTTATTTATATTTTATAACAGATCTTATCCATGCATAAATTATCTTCTTATAGCTCGTGATATAAACATGACGAAATTGCAAAGGCAACTATTCCAACATTTTTGCGCTTCATTGAATAATCATAATCTAACCACATTTTCATTTCAAGCACACAGATTATTATTAATATTATTATTATTTGCAAATATATTATCGGAATATCATTTAAATTCATCGGGTGCATTATAAAGCAAGAAATATGTGAAAAAATTTGTAAAATTAAATGAATCAGTTTTCATGTCACGAATATAAATAGAAAAGAAAAAGACAATTCCGCAGTAACCTCAACTTTTAGCCACAAGTCATGGTTAAAGCACTCTTTTCAAAGCGTGTTAAAAAGGCGAGAAGACGAACTTATTTATTTTAAAAATCCTTGACACAAATTCGCTTTTTTCTTTTGAAAGAGAGGTTTAAAGTATCTCAATCAGTTACTCCAGACGGGATTTCTTTGCATTTTAATGCACATGTTAGAAGTGAGTGCTTTAAATAAAGCTCTCAACAAAAATACATGAGTTTTATATCATTCAAGAATAATTCTGAATCCTCGCATATACAAAATAATAATAATATTTTGTATATGTGCCAACATATTTATATGCGATATTTTGATGTTGTAGATCGTTCCGATTTATCGACTAATTTAATTTCCTAAAATAATAATAATTTATATATGTAATACGCTAACGAACGCAGCAGAGAAATAGCACTTACTATTTACTTTCGAATGACAACAGTCAAATGAAAACAAAGTGTAACACAAAAATTTTAGACTGCTTCATTACATATCTTTCAGTTGCACTTTATTTAATCCTTCTCTTAACTAATTAGTGGAATTGCAAAATACTATTGGAAATTCTCGGGTGTGGGACTGCCGTGTCGCTAAAAATTCATTCAGCCAGAAAAAAGTAATAATAAATCAAAATGTAAAATAATTCAAAATGTTAAAAACAATCATCAAAATTTAAATGAACACTAAAATAGTATAAATAGTCGATAGATAGGTAATCGCTAGGATTTGCTTTTGGAAACTGATGTAACCTATTTCCTAAACTACTAACTACATATAAAAAAAGTATTGCAAAATCCTGAATTTAAATTAGAAATTTCAAAAAAACCTGAAGTAACTATTTGTGGAATTTTGTTCCATTTGTCTGTACATGAATTCGATAACAAACAAAAACAGCAAAGATTTATATGGATAAAATATTGTATGAAACGTTTGTACCACATTTGTTGATTTATAACCGAATTTTCAATCTTACCTGCCGATGACAATATTTTTCACGTCTGTAGAGGGCAATATATATAAACAAGATATTTTTCATTTTATTTTGGCTAAGAAGTGGCATAAAAAATATCATGTTAAAGGTTTTTAACGTATGCTTCGCCATTCATACAATGGAAAATG
>JAPMOR010074020.1:0-16960 GCA_026543865.1 Argiope aurantia | reverse complement strand
TTTCTTTCCTGTGATGTATTTGGATGCATAACTATAAAGAGAAAATAACAGAAGAACAAAGCACAATAAACATAAAGTTTTAAGACTTTTTTAAAAGTAAGAATTCTATGCCTGTAAAATTTTGGTTTAAAAAATATTTGTAAATGGGATAATAAGAACAAGTTATACAAAATAATTCCCCTTTTTTTGTCATAGGGACTATTTTAAATTGATTACATTAACTCTTTCCGATATGGTCACTTTTAGTAGTATAGCAATAATAATGCATGTGCAGAAACAGATGCATATTTCCTCTCTAAAATACACGATAAAAAGTACCTGAACAGAAAATCCCTGGTACCCTCTTTGTGAAGCGGAACCATACACGGAATCCGTCAATACTGAAGTATTAAGTTTGAGGAAAAGATATTTTCATACATTTATTCATTTCACATATTTGTTCAGACAGGCATATTTTTATTACAAATACCGGCCAACATATTATTTAAACTCTCCGACAAAATAAAAATACAAAAAAAGATAGAAAAGAATACAATATTTTTCGCAATTTCGTATAATATTTCATATTTTGTAGGATCACAAAACAACAGACTTCCTGTCCGTATTGAAATCATTCAAATGCAGTCAGAGGAAGGTAGTATTAAAAACTTCTCAAAAAGACTTTCCTTAGGAGAAGAATCTCAGGCAAAGCTCACTTGGAAATGTGAAAATCAATCAAATCCTTTCAAAACTGGAAGGAAAATAAGTGCAGTGAAAAAGACAGAGAAAAAAAATACTAGGAAAGAAATGAAACGAGAGAACGCAAGGAAGAAAAGTTTTCTAGAAGTACTTGTCATTTTTGATTCAAGTTTTCTTACACGGTAAATAAATTCTTTCCACGAGAGACTTTTGGTAGTTATTTTCCACCAGAAGCTGTTGTTGGAGAAACACCGATATAATGGTATCTGGGCTTTTGGTGAGGAAAGCTAAATATCTTTAAAGTAAAATAAAAACAGAAAATAACTTTTTTGAAGCGACTAGTTGACTTAGCTAGTGAGTCACTTTTAATTTTTGTACTTACAGGAAGATAGACACTCTTTATGTTAAATAAATGTTAATTTGATCGGATAATAAAGTGGAATTTATGCCTTTATTCGATTTTATTCTTTAACAACAACAATAACAAAAAAAATTCAAAATCACAATCAAAGTCATGTTATGGTTAGATGCAAATGGCACTAAAATTGAAATAAATGTTTTACGCAATAAATAAAATGTAAAATTGAAATAAATGCAAATGGCAAAAAAATTGAAATAAATGTTTTACGCAATAAAACCAAGCAAAAACAGAAAAATTCGCACAAATATAATTAAAAGATGCAAATTGCAGTTTAATATTTAAATATTTAAGTAGGATAATCAGATGTGGCATAGATTATTTAAAGATGGAGCTCTTAAGAGCATAAACGGGAGAATCATAACAGAAATTCTATCTTTGAAGCAAACGCTTAGAATGTGTTTGAATTACATATATTTTTTTTCTTTCTATACTCATTTATTTCTGAAAGTGAAAGAATTGCTTAATTTATGCTTTTAAATTACAGGGTGTTTATTTAGTCCCCGGCCCATTTTGATGTTTAATGACTCATAAAATAATAAAGATATAAAAAAACTTATGGCATTTATTGATGGAATAACTCATATATTTTCCTTTTCAGGTTTGAATATTTTTACCTTTGTAAATATCGTCTGCGCGTGTGGTTAATTTCAGATAATTTCATTTTCCAGTCTAAATATCTGTACTTTTCTAAATATCGTCTGCTTATTAATTGCATTTTTCTCTCTTTTGTTTTTGGCAACTATTGAAATGTTAAGTTTACTTTTGATGGGTTTGTTCTATGTAGTATTTTTGTATGCGATGTTTTATTCGAGCGGATATTAAGGAGAATGCATACACAACAAGAGAAAGCACAGATTTTATGGTGGTTCATAGAAACGAAATCGATAGTGCAAGCACAGAGAAATTTCAGAAGAATTTACCAAATAGATCCTCCATCCAAAAACAGCATCTTGCGGTGGAAAAAGAATTTTCTAGAAATTGGAAGTATCGCAGATAAGAAACGTTCCGAACGTCCTTGCACAAGTGATTTGATGTTGAGCGTGTCATCGAGACATTTTTACGCAATCCTAGAATATCTGTGAGATCGGCGGAAACAGAATTGGATATGCCAATTTTGACGATGTACAAGGTTATTAAGAAAATTTTAAAACTGCATGCATTCAAAGTTCAAATTGTTCAAGATTTGGAACCGAACGATAGTCCTAGGAGGATGGCCTTTGCAACAGATATGCTAAGGAGGATAGAAGATGCTGCTGATTTTCTGAAGCGCATAATGTTCTCCGATGAAGCATCCTTTCATGTTTCTGGCATTGTTAATCTCCATAATATGCGCATATGGGGATCTGAAAACCCCCATGAATACCGTGAGGCACAAAGGGATTCCCCAAAGGCTAATGTGTGGTGCGGACTAATGCACGACCGAGTCATTGGGCCTTTTTTTTTTTTTTTTAAAGGAAAGACGGTCTCATCAGTCGTATACTTAGACATGTTGGAAAACCTCGTATTTCCACAACTAGAAGAGCTTCAACCACATGTCTTTTTGCAACAAGATGGTGCGCCACCTCATTGGGGTACCATCGTTCGTACTTCTGTGAATGGCCATTTTCCAGGAAGATGGATTGGGCGAGGAGGTCCAATTCCTTAACCACCCAGATCATCTGACATAACGCCGATGGACTTTTTCCTTTGGGGGTTTGTAAAAGCGAACGTTTTCAGGAAGAGAGTGTCGAACATTGATAACCTAAAAGCCAGAATTACAACCGCAATAGGCTGTGTGGATGCCGACATGCTTGCCGCTACCTGGCGTGAAATTGACTATCGACTTGATATTCTCCGTGGGACGAAGGGGGCACACGTGGAAGTTCATTGACAAGGGTCATGAAACTTTTTGAGTCTATTTAACCATTTATGTTATTAATTTTAATCTATCTTTATTATTTTATGAGTTATTAAACATCAGAATGGGTCCGGGACTAAATAAACACCCTGTACTTATTACAAAATAACTATTGTTATAAGACTGGGCTTGGATGTACAAAAATAATTTGATAAATAATACTGCAAAAACTTTGAACAGTTTAATTATGAAGCTTAAAGATGATGAAATACCTATAAAGTGTAATTGTAGTATTCAGATATAGATAGTAGAAATCTTAAAAATACGTGAATTGATTCGTAAAATTATAAAATGAAATTATTGAAAATAATTTGGGAATGAATGTTAGTTGTTACAATTTCATGGATCTATCTGATTGATTAGTTTGATTTTCATTAGATCATAGTAATTAATTTGATTGAATTGCAATTTTTATGACCCAGAAGGACCACTGGAAGCTAATATCAGAAGCTTTAAATTTTTATAGCTGCCAAGAAATTCTCGCAAATTTACATTTTCTCTCTATTTTCTGATACTATGCAAGCGGATTGCTGTTGTACCTATTAACAAAGTAAGTGGAATCGAATTAGGATTTGACATGGAAAAAACACCTAATAGCATTTTTGTCTGCTTAAATGTTTGACTAGTTTATCCTCGCTCTGAACCTCACCTCCACTTAAAAAACATTAAGCTGGCATCCGCATTTATTACCAAATAAATGGAAAGGAAGATGGAAGTTGGAATGCTATTTTCTTGCGTTTAAATATAAGTTAATGGTCTGAAATAAAAGTGTTAAGTTAAAAGTTTATAGATAAATATTTCTTCTAAAAATGACTCATCATATATTATGCTATAGTGGTGGCCAAAATTGTAGACACTTTTGAAAATCGTTATGTTTTCTAACTTTGCATGCTTATAGAAAATGTAACGTTTCACAAAATAGAAACACTTAGATATTCCTTTAAAGAGAATTTAATGCTGATTTCAATACAAAAACAAAAAAAATTCAAGTATCTGCAATACAAAAAAAAGTTTAGCGGCAATAATTGTAAATGCTGATGACTGCAGTGAGTTATTACTTAGTAAGGTAGCCTTTATTTTTTATTACAGCTTTATACTGATGTTTCATTGAGTTGAAGAGAGTTTTAAGTTCTTCCTTCATTATTACATGATGCCAGGAAACAATTATAGCCTCAATTTATTCTATTTTATTTGATGAAAGCTTCATATTCACAAGAGTTTTCAAACGTTGCCATAATTTCTCAATAATTTTGAGGCCAGGACTGTTTCCTGGCCATGATAACAATTCAATGTTCTGTACTAAAACACTCAATCGATATTTTTGCTGTGTGGCAAGGAGCAGAATCCTACTGAAAAATAAATAATGTATTTTTAGGAAAGCGATTGCTGATGGAAGGTGTAAATTTTGGCTCTAGAATAGTGTCAATGTATATTCTTGCATTTAGTGTCCTATCGAAAACACGAATGAGACCAATATCGTCTGCTGACACGCATGACCAAATCATAACACTAACTCACAGTTGCCTGAATGCAGTCACGATGTAGCTCTTCACCTATTCTACGTTTTGGATATTTCCGCCCATCACTACCGAACCAAAATATCTTTGTTTCAGCACTCCATATAATACGTGACCACTGATCATTTGTCCAATTAATGTGTTCCTTCCCCACTAGAATCGTGTTTGCTCTGCTGTAAATTGAAATAACGCTTTTTTCGAGGAATTCTACCTCTTAATTTAACATTTAATAACCTTCTCCTGATTGTTCTGGAACTGACAGAAACACCAACATCATTCAGTGGACTTCTGATGGCCTTCTTCTATCTTGGAGACATAGTCTTTTTATTCTTCTGTCATCAACAGATATGGTGCACCCTTTAAAGCCCTTTCCTACTTTATTTTTTATTAAATTTGTCTTCTGATATCATAAACAAAATTTTCTGACTCCAGATGTAGTCACTGAACCAACCATATGTCTTGCAATTTCAGCACAGGAAAGATCACATTCACATAACACAATAATCTTAGTTCTCTTTCCAGATGTCCAATCTATTAATTTATTTGATGTCATTGATTCTTGACTAAATATTATAATTATTTACAAAAATTCCTACTATATATTAAAAAGTTTAACAAAATTTCTAGCTTGCCATTTAATTACATAAAAACAGTCTTCCTCCTACAGAAAAAAGCCCAATAATGACTTTTTTCAACTTTAGCTTCGGCTAGCAGTTATTAACATTTGACTGCTTCTCAGAACAAGAACAGTGACTTGTCTGGAAAGTTAGAAATTACAATCCACTTCATCACTGTGTTTGTTATATTAAAGTAAGAATTTTTTTGTATTGAAAATATTTGAATTTTGCTTTTTGTATTGAAATCAGCATTAAATTCTCTTTAAAATGATATGTAATAATTTGCATTTTGTGAAATGTAACATTTTTTATAAGCATACAAAGTTAGAAAACATAACGATTTTCAAAAGTGTCCACAATTTTGGCCACCACTGTAGCTTTATTATCACAGGAGTGAATTGTTAAAAAGTACATATTTGGAAAAGTATATTTTCACCTAAAAAAATTAAGGAAATTTTTGAAATTCCTTTTAAAGGTTCATTACATAAAGAAAATAAAGTTTCATATCAGTATCCAAATTATTTTTTTAAAAAAAATACGACTTCGTTTAATAGTTTCGTAAAAAAAAAAGTTTGTTAAAATTTTCCCCCGACTATTTCTTCACCGAATTAAAGAAATTACAAAAAAAAAAAAAAATTCTATTGTAAACGCTTTGTTCTTTGATTTCAGATGATGTTAAAATGGTATATTTATCTGAAAAAGTGAAAACCGAATTTGAAGTTAATATTTTGTTTTAATTATTAGTCATGAAAGCATCTTCCGATTATCACTAAGCCCATGAACATCATTATTTAATATTTTTCGAGAAACAGACTGCAGGAAGTAAATTTTCTTTTTTATTTTTCAAGCTTAGTTTCTCCAATTTTATTGGAATAAACCATTATTATACCATTTGAAATCGAAAAACAAATAAATTCTGGTTGACAGATATTTATAGTTACACACAAATACTTGTAGCAATTTCATAACTGCCATATTTTTTTTAAACAATACCAAAGTTTTCATAAAAGAACACGAATATCAATATAAATTTTTGCAAGATATTCTTTTTTATGTAACATATAGTTGAGTAGAATTCCAAAAGTTTTGTTTAAAATTAAAAAGAAATAATATTTTTTTTGCTTATAATTTACTTTTATTTTCAGTTTATTCCTGAATTAAGCTATCCTAATTTTCGGCAGATAATTTTATAGGTCCTTTTACTTTTCTTATCATTAGACTTTTTCACTCATATTAATAATTTTCTGAAACAAAGATTAGTTGTTTCTAATTTTTTTTACATAAATCTCTTTTCTACCCAAACATTTTAATTGAAAAATGATAATTCAGTATTTGTTAATGAACAAACAATTTAAAGGAATTAATAATATTAATTTATGAAAAAAATGAAATTATTTTAATAGTTACCTTATTTATAATTTTCTATTACTCTCAGAAATGCATAATCATATGGCGAGTGATGAAATCAAGATGTGTTCAGTAATGATGCCAAAAGAATCTCGTCGCGCTTCTTGGGAGTTCGAACAAAAAAAAAAAAAAAAAGGGGTGGTGGGTGGATGGGACGAGGTTGTAATGTTTAGTTATTTTTATTTGATTTAAAATCCAAACATCCGCCGTCAAAGAACACTTATTCCATCTAGATTTCTATATTTAAAATTATTGGCAAAACCAAGGGACCCTGGCCACAGCCATTGAGACAATTTTACAATTTTTTTAAAATTTCATATTAATTTTAATGACATTTAGATTAGTAAGTGATAGTCGTCTGTATTGCACGAACTTAGGTTTGGGTGAAAAAGAAGCACGAAACATAACTTTATTATACATTGACAATTAGCAAAGAATTAAGACAGTCTTAACTTCAGACGCTGCACCGACTTCCTAAATTTTTATTTCATTTCATTTTCAAAGTTTATAACCTCAGATACGTTATCAAAACTCATGCACAGCACCTCTATTTTTAGGAGATATTACGAAATAAAGGATGAACTTTCAACTCAATAACTGTACCGATATCGACAATTTTCGTCAGACAACTAATATTATCACGCGTTTATAGTTTAAAATAGAATTTTCTTGCATTTAATAAAATTGATTTTTTAAAAAAGAAAGTCGGCACATTGTTAGTAATGGCATCTATTGAATATTTATTACAAAACGGGATTGTTATAAAAAATTATGCAATGGTAATATTCGAAGATTAAGAATGCAGAGTTCAAATTCTCCGTTTACTGACATGACATTATTAACTTTGATATGATTGCTGAAAATGAGCAATTATCTATAGGTTAAATTCACTCTGGCCTTTTAACTTTGAACAACAACATTTTCCCACGTAAAATGATGTCATAATATTTCAATGTCACAATATAATGATAGAGCACTCTCAATGGTTAGATATCTGCCAAATAGTGGAGAAGCATTTGTTGAAAAATGGCGTCTAATTAGTTGAAGATAAGGATTCTGCCAATATTTTATTTAGAAATAACTCTCGAAATGGCGGTAAAGGTAGTAAAGGGACATCAATGTCGTATTTATTGGTCATGAGATTTGAATGACAAATATTTTTATATAATCAGTATAACGGCTACGGAAGGGGAATTTTGTCAAGGACTTTTCATCCTAAAGAACGTAAAGTGATGTAGAGTGTTTTCTATTTCTTTGGAAGATGAAGAACGGTGAGATAGAGGCAATCATAATGGCATATCTTAGTCAGGAACAGGTGACAGTAAATATGTCACCATTAGTGATATATCTGAAGGTAACTAGACAAATACAAAATAAAAAGGCATATAAAATTTTCATATTCAGAACATTCATACAAAATAATAATTATTAACATCAGTTTAATGATGATGGCTGAGGTTATAAATTTCCTTCATAGAGAAAGCACAATGACTCTCAGTTTTAGATACTTCTCTTAAAGATGGTAGTGAATGAAAAAAGACAGACAACAATTGATGACATATTTACGTAAAGGTAATGGACATTCATATGAAAAAAAAAAAAAAACCTAACGAAATCGGACCAGCGAAAGGAACTGGGCATCTGGTTCAGTGATTTTCATTATTTTTTTAAATATTGATATAGTATCATTTGCAAAAAAAAATATTTTTTATTTCATTGTCGTGCTTGATTGCATCTTTCTTTAAAGATAATTCCTTTTTCATTATTTTCTTCGATTTTTGAGGTTTATTAATTAACCGTTATCAGGAAAACAAAATATTACATATTATTTTAAAATCATAATTTTTTGTAATTCGTTAAGATAAATTTAATTTGTATTTGATTAGTTAGTTTATAATTTAAGTATTTGATAAATGAAGTTTTCGTGGTTTTAATACCGCTAACATTCATCATACATGCTAAATGAAAAGGTTATTCATTTTTTTACTAATGTACAGGTACTGCTAGTAAATAATAAAAAAAAGCCTTTTCTATTTGCCTTTTTCTTCATATCAGTACGAATAAGGAACCTGTCCTTCACATTTACACTTTCTTGCATGCATTTTTTATGTTTTCCTTGTTTTCTACGATTAACGCCTTACCAATGGATAGAAACTAAAACTCCGCATCGATGTCGAAAACTATTTTATAAAATAAAACAAAGAAAACCTTTTAAAAGAATTCCCATTCTTAACAAATCGGGAGCTTTTTGGCTACAATGGTACGAGGTCTAATGCTCCTGGTCTCGCTTCCTGGGAATGCAGCCAGCCATTAGTTGTAAATGGACCTCTCAAACTGCCGTTTAATTACCATGATAAAGGAATAAATTCGAATGAATACTTAAAACTTCTTTCAGGTGAAGCTTTTGTGTAGCGGCAGCACCACGGATAATCTGATTATAAAGATAATTTAGCGGAAAGAGCTATAGACAAGTTCTTACGGGAGGTAATTATCGCACTCTATTCTTCTTCTCTGCCTGTACTACAGAAGTACCAACTTCTTCAATTTCTTTGGTAATAAAAAGAAAAATAACTTTTTCCAGTTCCAATAAATCTTGTATTTAAATAAGATTACGTTGTTTTGCATCACTACTATATGTTTACAAATGAAATGGATTGGCAACAAAATTGAAAAATTATTTTAATTCGTGATTGTTTATATTTAATCTTTTTATCTAATTAATCTTTTTGTCTGATTTTGGCAATTGATTAAAGTATAAACACTTTTCCTGCAATAAAGGTCCTCCAAATACGGGTACATTCCTTAATATCTAACAAGAAAAGATATAACATTTTCGACCTGTAGTTTAAATATAAAATATGAGAGTAAATGTCCATGTCCATATTTCCAAAAATTAAAGGTATGATTATACTTGTGACCAAAAAAGCGAGAAAACTATTTTTTTTCCAAAAAAGTTATTTAATGTTTCATTAAACTAAACTGTTTCTGTATAAAGCTAACTATTTGAAAAAAAAAGAATAACGAAATTTCTAGGAGTTGGATAAAAGTTAGAATTGTTGCTATGTGTACAATCGGAAATCAGAAGTTTTCAACTCGAAAGACTGAGTTATTTTGCTTCCAAAAAGAGATTCCGGATGCATTGAATTGATTTTTATTGTCCCGAGTGCCAGTAATAGAATTCTACCAGTTACAGAACTTTCTACAAATCTTTTAAAGAGATTTTAATGCCCACCAGAGACATTTCATATAAACATTCTGCCGAAAATTGTTTGATGGCGCCGAAATCTTAAAGGACTTTACTACTCGAGATAGATCTAAAGAAGAATTGGAATGATTTTGAAGAAATTTATCTTGCTGCTGCTTAGTTAATAAATATGAAAACAAAATGTATGCCATTTTTTATTTTTCTACCTTTAAGCACTTTTTTCTGCATGTAACCATTTGTTATAGGATATGCGTCATAGATATTCATTAAATAAATGGTAAAATTTTTATTCAAATATTTTTTATTTATTTTCTTATTAATTATAAGAAGAAAAACTGGATTGTAATAGCAAAAAAAATGGAATTCCATATTTTAATGAATTTTCACAGATCAAACCTCTTTAAACAGAAAATTAAATCCGCAATCTGAATTCAGGAGGATGGTATTTATTTTAAACGAAAAAGGTGAATATCCAGCTTTCCACTTTGAAAGATAAAGGGAAATCGGATCCTTCTACAATTATTACCCATCATGCCTCAGTATTAATCAGAAATTATTTATCAAAAAGCAGATGTATTCGGATAAGAAAATAAAAAATGTAAACATTTCCATTCAATTTCTTATTATGAATAAGAAAAATAAAAGAAAAAGAATTAAAATATCCTTTTCTTCATTTCATTTTGAAAATAAATGTTTCAATATTTAAAACTAATATTTCATATGCTCATAAATTTTGCCTTATTCCTTCAACATTTTTTGGCTATATTCATTCTCTATCTGTGAATTTAGCTTTCAAAAATAGTTTTCAAAATATTAAGTGTCATTATATTATATTGGAAACGAATGAATTTGAAATTTTTTTGATAATAAAATCGTTACCCGTTTTTTCTAATATGTTGTGTGTGAAAGTTGCTCTTCATAAAAGTACACTCTTTGCTTATTCGAATATTTTATTCTGATCAATTTCCTTCATTAAAATTATATAAAAATCACGTATTTTTAATTTAAAATAACACTCTAAGAATATTTTATTTTCTATTTCTGATGATGTCGCATGATAAATTGAAGAGAATCCGCGCCTCTAAACAATTGAAAAATAACAATATGATTGGGAAGTTTTAGAGCTTCGTCGCAAATCTTTTAAAAAAAAGAATGAATATGATTGATTGAAATATTGAAAAGGATCCATAAAATTCAAGTAAGGCTTAGCAATATTTTTTTCTAATAGGAATTTTATATTATTTAATTTTAAAGAAAAAAACTTAAAATTTATTATAAATTAAAATTGTATAGAATACTTGAGTACAAAAAAATTAAGCAAATCTAAAACATATTTTGTTAAAAAGTAATGTTTATATTACTTTATTTTATGCTTTGCAATTTTCAATATATGAATTTTTTTTTGGCAAAAACTGTCGTATCATAAAATAACACTTTCTATAAATTCACTAGTAAGTGTTGTTCATCTCGAATCAAAATGTTATGAAATTAAGTAATTAAATGTTAATTATAATCTGCAAATATAAAATTTTTTTTTATTTATTAAACACGCTTACTAAGATTAGAACGTTAGAACAATAAGAAAAGCATTAAAAACGATGTCGAAATTCCATATTTACAAACGTAAAAAGAAATGTAAATAAAAAAGGGAATAAAACGAAAATTTTTATTATTAAAAGATATTTAATTAAGAAATAACACACACTTTTAGTACCTCGAATTACGGAAAGAAATACGACCACGGTTAAAAGACGTAATCAAAAAATACAGGAACATTTTACATGATAATTTTTTTCATTTGTTGATGGCAATAAGAAATTGTTTCTGAACGATGGAAAAATATTCAGATGAATGTATACAAATAGATATTTCTATGTCAAAATAATAATAACAAAAATTGGCCATAATATTGAATGCTCCTGAAAGTACATTCAAAGTTTGATAATCTATAAATTTAGTATAAAAATGTATATTATATATATACATATTGTTACGAAATTTCTTTTACCGGGGTTCGTTTGGATAGTGGAAGTGATATGGTGTGTAGAACGCTCAATTAGCAGGCAGAAGTAGAATAAAAACAACGACGTTTATTAACACGAAGACACACAGGACAGCACAAAAGCGTCAACTATATACAGCACAGAAGACGATTATCTTCACCCGAGACGTGTAGCATACAACAGTATACACAGCAGCATACAACCAGAATCTACCGCAGACAGTAGCGCACAGCTCAGTTCAGTTCAGCACTAGCTTGCCTCAGTCGCTTCCGAATCCACCGTCTTCTACTTCTCCGACTCTGGCTCGGATTCCTGACTTGACTTCTCTGGCAGCGCAGCTCCTTTTATAGGTCTCAGGAGGCGGGGCTAGAAGCCTCTCAACCAATCAGGAACGTTCGAGGCGTATCTCGGTTCCTACTGGACGGATCGGGAAAATTCTCGAAGTTTCGGGTATAATCTATTTTGGCGCCAAAGTCGCCAAATTGGTCGCCAAGTCGCCAAATGGTCGCCAAGTTTGTCGCGAAGCGCTGGGACCCCCGACACGACGCCCAGACTCTGTTCCATAGATATGACTGTAAAACATTCTTTCCAATGATGGAACCAACTATGCTGGGAAGCAGCATTACGGATTCGTAACAATATATATCCAAATTTAACTCAAAATGCTTTGGAGTTTTTATGTATTTTTGTAATATGGTATGTCAAAAGGTAATGCTCTAAGCTTCAAAATAAGAATTTTAAAAGGAAATTTAGATTATAATAATAATAAACGAATCTTTCCCTTCTGACTTTGTTTCATATATACATTTCTCATAATTCTGAGAATAAATTTTGAAACAATTGGCACAGAAATGAATTTTCATAAAATGCAATCGATTTTTTCCAATATAATTTTGAATCTTTTCTGATATTTCTTTTTTTTTTTGTCAAACCCATTCATTAATATTTTGTTTTTACCAGAAAAATCCCATCTTCATGAATATTAGGGTAAAGCAGACATGGTTGATATTATAAACCTTTTATGTGATAAAAAATATTCTAGTTTTTACAATAGAATTGATGTTTTCAAAGTTCTTTATTTCTGAGCATTTTGAGAATCAACTAGACTTCTTTTGAAGGTAAAATGAATTTAAAACTGTTGGCACACAAGTTTTTTTTCCGCTCTTTAATCATTGCTTCTGACTTTTTTTAAAAACTTCGTTGAGCGTTTTCTTTATTATACAAGAAAAACTAAGAGGAGTTGTATAAAAAAATTATTCTTTACTGTTTTGAAAGATGATATAAAAATCTTACTGGTTGATTTTTTTTAAACTAAACTTTCTTTCTTGTGCTTTCGGAAATCATGCGATGTAAAATTTATATAAGATTAAATTTAGTACAAATATTTTTTCTTCAAAAGAAGTCGATATTAATAATTTTTTTTATGACTGGGCAAATACATTCCTTTTTTCATTTCTTTTATTATAAACCATGAAAAAGCAAAAAATCTTTAAGAAAAAGATACTGGCAACAAAATAAATGCCCTATATAGAAAGTACATGAAAAATATATTGATAATCTAAAAAAATTTGCACTCCCGTCACTGAAAGAGGTCGTCACCTAAGTTGACATGTACTCCAAAAATTTCCACAACAAACAAATCAGTTATTGTTGAAGCAATATATATTGCAGTAATACTGTTAAAAGCGCCTAAATCGAAAGATAAGGAAAAACATGTTGATGCTATTTTTTTGTTTTAAATTATCAGCTCATTAAAAAACCCGTATATTGAAGTATTACCGCTATACAATATGCTCATCTCTATCACCACTAATAATGAAAATTAATCTTTTTTGACAGAGTAAACCGTTTGACCTTTACAGATTAAACAGTTTGACCCAGAGATATGAAACCTGGCACACATATAGAAAAAGTGCAACTCAGAGCGATTTTTTAAAGAACATTTTGACTAGAATTTCATTAATTAAAAATTGAGCAAACACTTGGAATTTTTCAGTTTTTGCTTTTGAAAATATAATCAAAAAATGATTTTACATCAATTTAAAATTAAAAAAAATAGTCTTTACAATGATGCACATTTTTTTGCCATATTATTTTTCGGCTTTAATTAATTTTTCGAAAATATTTAAAGAATACTTTAAAACAATAAATTTCATTGTTGAAGACAAGTTCAAAATCGTTTCCATTCTTGCTACTATTATTATCTTAGTTTTTCTTTTATTGTTGGTAATCAAATTGTGAGGACATTCGAATTTTATTTCTACGTACGGATTTTATTGCAAGACATGCTTTTCATAAAATTTTTGAAATCTTGTAGTACTTAAAACTATTTCAAAATCAAGCACTAGTAAAAAACTTTTAATCTGCGCCCATTTTACAGCCTTATTTTCTTTCCTATGATATATTTGAATATGTAACTATACATCCAGAAAGTAACAGAAACGTAAAGCGTAGATAACATAAAGATGTAAGTTATATAAGGTTAACATAAGGCGTAAGATTTATATATCTACAAAAATTTGAAGTTTTGTTGAGGAGAAAAGTTACATAAAATATTTAATTTATTTGAATCTAAAATCGGCAAGTACAGAAGATATTCAATAATACAAATATATTCATATATACAATTGTTTGTTATCGAGACTATATAAAGATAATATTATTTAATATATAAAGAATATACTAAAATGAATATATTATCTATATTTTTAGATATTGTCACTTTTGATAGTATATTGTTACGAATTTTACCGGGGTTTGTTTGGATAGTGGAAGTGATATGGTGTGTAGAACGCTCAATCAGCAGACGGCAGTAGAAAATATAAAACAACAACGTTTATTTACACGAAGACACACAGGAAAGCACAAAAGCGACAACTATATACAGCACAGAAGACGATTATCTTCACCCGAGACGTGTAGCATACAACAGCACACACAGCATACAGCCAGAATCTACTGCAGACAGTAGCGCACAGCTCAGTTCAGCACGAGCTTGACTCCGTCGCTTCCGACTACTCTGTCTTCGACTTCTCCGACTCGGACTCGGATTACTGACTTGGACTCCATCTGGCAGCTGCAGCCCCTTTTATAGGTCTCAGGAGGCGGGGCTAGAAGCGTCTCAACCAATCAGGAACGTTCGAGACGTATCTCGGTTCCTACTATTATTCCTACTATTATTATCTATTTTGGCGTGAAAGTCGCCAAATTCGTCTCCAAGTCGCCAAATGGTCGCCAAGTTTGTCGCCAAGCTCTGGGACTCCCGACGCGCCACCTGGACTCCGTGCCATTCAGATGACTGTAAAACTTTCTTTCTGTTGATGGAACAAACTATGCTGGGAAGCCGAATTGCAGGTTTGTAACATTATAAATGTAAATAATGTATGTATACAAATATAAATAATCTTGCATGCGTCGGAAAAAATGTATATTTCCTCTCTAATGCACATGATAAATCTACAAAAAGAAAATTTATTGTAACCTCTTTGTGAAGCGAAACCATATATGGAACGCATCTTGTTCAATGACGGAGTAATTTCAACCTACGGACAGAGTCTATACGAAAGTATTTTCAGCAAAGAAATTAAATAAATAAATAAAATAAATAAAAATTGTACATCTCTTCACACAAGAATATTTTTATTAAAAAATACTCGTCAATACATTATTTAAACACAACGACAGAATAAAAATAAAAGAAAAAGAAAAAACGGGGAAAAAAAATGCAATATCTTGTTCAGATGCATATAATATTTTATATTTTGTGGAATAAAAGGCGTCCTGCACCTATTAAAAAATATTCAAATGCAAAGTCAGAGGAAGGTAGTACTAAAAACTTCTCAAAAAGATCTAACTTAGGAGGAGGATTTCTGGTGAAGTTCAGGTGGAAATGTAAAAATCAATCGAACCCTTTTTAAACTGGAAGGAAAATAAGTGCAGTGAAAAAAGAAGGGGGGGGGGAAACCCAGGAAAGAAATGAAACGAGTGAACGCAAGGATAAAAGTTTTCAAGAAATGTTCGTTATTCTTCATTCAAGTTTTCTTACACGGTAAATAAAAAATACCTTCCGCGAGGGATTTTCCCCCACCATGATCTGTTGTTGGAGAACACCGGTATAATAGTATCTAGGCTTTTGGTGAGAAAAGATAAATATCTTTGAAGTAAAACAAAAACAGAAAGTACTCTTTTGATATGGTAGTGGAAAATGATTTGTCGAATTCGTGAGTTCTTCTTAATTGTTGTGCTTACAGGAAGATGGGCACTCTCTACGTTGCATGAATATGAATTTGATGGGATATTAAAAATAGAATTCATAGCAGTTATTCAGTTTTATTCCTTAACAAAAACATCAACAAAAGTATAGGCTAAATATGCTTAGCGAAAGCAATGCACAGAAAATAATGTTTTAAATAACTAACAAAATATCTGAACTAAAATAATCATTTTATGTCACTGAAATTCATTTTCTCATTTATGTTTGTAACTTTCACAACTTTGATAAAAATAATGTCCCTAGATGAAAGGCAGAATACTATATTGAATTTTTGTCCTCTGTATAAGGTTTTTAAAAATAATCATAAATGTTAAAACTGCCAATTTTGGTTTCTTAAAATATGTAATTGGTTTCTTAAAATATATAAACTGTGACGTTCGAATTATATACCTGTCTCTCATAAACGAATTAAAAAAGATCCAAAAAACTGCACTAGAAAGTCAAATGTAGAAATTTACTTTTTAACTAAATAAAACGAAGCTTTATAATTTACATCCCATTTAATTACTACTTCAAACTTTTCATAGTATTTCAATCTCATTTCATTTCAGTATTTCTACACCCAGAACAAATATTAACTTTAGTATCAGACTAATTAAAAGCAAATAGAATTCGTATTATTAATTCGCAGCTTCATCAGAGTAGTTTCGATAGAAGAACGATTGAAGGTTGAAACCACTGAAGGAAAGCAATTACCCCTATTGGAGGGAAAGAAAATCCAAGGACAAGAATGTAATTCCTGCACCAATTAAGAAATTAGCTAACATCGATGGATATAATAGCTGAATTTCTCACTGTAAGCTGGATAATGGGTACTCTTATTCTTGGAATTATATCAAGATGCATATTTCAGTTGCAAAGAGGTTATTGCGTTTCAAAAAGAATTACAAAGCATGTTTTTGAAGGATTATTTAAATAAAATAAATATGTGTGATATCAATG
>JAPMOR010073992.1:0-33564 GCA_026543865.1 Argiope aurantia | reverse complement strand
AGAACATTTGAGCAGCATCACATTGATTATTTTAAATTCTTCGAGTGACAATTAATACTGGTGAAGATTAAAAACAAATTTAAACACCAATCGCCAAAACGAATGACATTTTACATAAAGGAATATTTTCAAACTTGACAAATCCCCTGGTTATTTTATTTAAAGTATTTTTAATTAAATTAATTTAATTTTAAAGTTTTTAAAGTTTATTTTTAAGTTTTAAGTTCAAGTTTTAAAATTATTTTAAAGTATTTTCTATAAAAATTTCTGAAAAAATATTTTTAATATACTGGAGGGAAGATGTCTAAAGATTTCCATCTGTTTATTGAAATAATAAACACCATTAAAAAGATGAATCAAAATCAGATAAACCGATTTACTCAGAACGCTGACAAGCATTCTGATTAAGCGTATTCAATTTCTGTTTCGGTGTGTGTTTTGTTATCTTCAACAGACTGATAACTCAATGCAGCAAAAATATTCAAATGATATAAGCTGCAAAATTTTTCACATCTCATAAACAGCATAGGAAAACAGTACTTGGCAGCCAACAAGACTTAATATGGATTTCACATCAGCATTTATGAAGTTTTTCCGATTGATATTATGCTCCATATTGTTAAATTTCACCTCTGTGTTTAGCCAAAGAGCCCCGTCTTCTATTTGTCCGCCCGCAGAAAATATATCTCCATGCATTTGTTCAAAATCATGTGACGTCTGCGAAGTGATGATAAAATGCTCAAATATATTAAACAGCAATCAGTTGAACGAGGTCTTCAGGAAATCAACTGACTGGACTTTCTGGACATTTTACATTGAGAATTCAACTTTTATGTATCTGCCTTCGAGTGCCATAGTTGAAAAGAAAGTGAGAAAGCTTTACGTGAGAGATAGTATCATGATCTCTCTTTTTGACAGAGCGCCTCCTTCAACGAATAAGCTTGTAGAAATGGAATTGACAAATTTAGTGCTTCGCTCAGGTGTCAAATGGGAAGTGTTCTCAAAACTTATTAACCTTAAAGAGCTTAATTTGACTCATTTTGAGATTAAGAAAATTGACCAATCTTTCATAGATAATTTTCCCCAAGGGCTCACAGGATTATATTTAAATGTGACCAAAACAAAAACGCTAGGTGATGATGCGTTTTCTAAACTAACTGAACTCTCTAGATTATATGTGAGAAATACACAAATCACAACTTTAAAGCGCAGCATGTTTGCACCACAATCAAAGCTGCTATCTATCAATTTCAGGTAAGATCATTTGATAACTTTATTGTATTTGGTAAAGCTGTTTGTGCGACGATGGATGGACTATTGCCAGCAAATATGATATTATGAGGATATCTCAATTGAAACATTAAATAATCGCCTTCTCGTATGTCATTGTCAGCACAATGAACAATAATATATTTTTTTTAATTTTCACTCCAATAAAATGTGGTACAAAATAATTTTAAATTGCAATTTCAAATTAACTGATCATAAAAATTCTATAAATAAAAATAAACATGACAACGATAGAATAGATGGCCATCATTAATTTCTATATGAAACAATAAGAGGTTTGCTCATGATAATAAAGCAAGTAGGGATTGTAAAGTAAGTATGGATTTACGGATCTAAGAAAAGTTGAAAGCACCCACTCATGTCTTTAAATAAGTTGTTTATCCGGTATTACTGTTTCATCAGTGAAAGTAACATCGTTCATTCTTTTGATGAATTTTTTAATTTTCATTTTTATGTTCATTTTGATTTCCTGCTAGTGGAATCTTACGGTGTTTAAATAGATAATATTTATCCATTTTTGAACAATATTTGTATAAGAGATAATTTATTTAAATATTTAGAAGTAATAATGAGTTGATGTTTATTTATTTATTTCAGCTGGAATAAAATAAGAGTTTTACCAGGTGATCTCTTTACAAATATGCCGGAACTTAAAAACATTGAATTTTCCTACACCAATATCGTTGTATTGCAGGAATCTGTTTTTAGAAGCATTATGCCACAAATAGGCTATTTGTATATGAAAGGTAAGGAAAACGCATTTCCCTCTTTTATTTTAGTTTAAAAATAATAAATCTTTTGATTATTTTTTTTTTGTTTTTAAATTTCATGTTACTTAAACGTTTCTGTAAGTGACAATATGCAATGCAATTGTATGGTTTCTGAGTGCATTCTTATATTGCATATTGTAAGAAATTAATATAACTGTAGAAATTATTATTTTAAAATATTTTTTCTGATACAGTTATTCCCGTTTTATAGACCAGTGAATATTTAACACGCCAGTGTAGTCACTAACGATAAATTTTATTGCATATTGTAGTGTTATTTCAATTTTTTTAATTGCTTCGAAATTACATTGAGTATACATGAAACCAGATGAGGCACAAAATAATATAATATGCAAAGTTCATATTGGTTATATTTAGTCAAATTCCACAACAATTATCATTAAACTGTACAATATAGAGTGTAATATTTAAAACCTTTCAAAATACTTTCATATGATTTATATTAAATAACATAATAAGTAAACCTATCCCTTTTAAGAATTGAAAATTTGGTGAAATCTTATGAAATTTTAGGATTAAAATTTCATTTAACATGGTGATTTCTTCTCGGAAAAAATCTTTATCGTAAAAAAAGTCCCGTTTTTTAATTTTTTTAAAAAAATTTCTTGAATTATTCCATTATACGACCACATTTTATATTGCTACCTTAGAGTAATAAATCATTTTGAAGGAAATAGAGGTTGACCTGAAGTGTAAAATTTTTTCGTGTGAAACGAAAAATTGTTACAAATAGTTCTTAGTAAATTATTAGTTAAATATAAATTTTACGCCAGTCGAATTTAATTAAATTTATTTAATAATCAATAAACTAATAATAAAGATGAATGTATGAGTGTGTTGGCGCTTTACAGGCCATATCGTTTGACCTACAGCTATCAAATTTAGCACATACATAATTTGGTGCATAAAAATGTGCACTTGAAGTGATTTTTTTTTGAAATTTTAATTATATATTTTTATTAAATAAAAATTAGGCGAAAGTTTAGCATTTTCCCGCTATAACTTTCAAAATTATTGCTATACAAAAATGATATTTACTTCATTTTAAAATATAAAAAAAGTCTTTTTAACGACATTAAATTAATAATTTTGAGAATTTTTACCAAGATTTGGAAAATTTTTAGAAAATTTTTTTTTTACTGATTTGCAATGATAGATTCCAACGATTCGCGTCGTTTACATTGTTTAATCATTGTTTTAGAAGTTACAATATCGCGAAATTTGGTACATAGATGAATTGCATATTTACGTTTTTAATAGTACTATGACGTTATAAGACATTATAAATTAGAAAGGTCCATGTACACAGTAAAGAGAATTTAACCAAGACAATTAAAATAACGCAAATTTAAAATCAAACATCTAGGCGGAATGTTAACATGAAGTTATAAAAACCATTTATCTGAAATCAAATATAACCAATGTTCCCGGTGAACCAGCTGGTTGCCTGACGGCGACTCAACTGTCAGTTGCGTGTTGCGGGTGTATGAGTTTTTCTTGAAAAAAGTAAGTAAAACACTATTTACAAACTTATAATTCTGATTATGTTAAGGCAAAGTCATAAAAGTATAACAAAACAGTCAACATTAAATTTGATGTTTTTAGAAAACTAATATAAATGCTAAATATAAAGTGAAATTAATATGTGATAATTCGGCTTTATGTATTCCATTATCAATTTTTATATTCTTCTTTCCCGTACAATAATTATACATTTTTTTCTGACTACTTTTTAGTGAAAATGAGAACCTTAAATTTTAATTAATTTTGAACTAAATCAGTCATATCGATTAATTTTTGTTTGTAAATAATAGTAACATAATATTATTTTCTGGTTGTAAATTACGAAATAATATAAAAAATTTAAGATAAGAATTTTAAAAAAGTTGAAATATTTCGAGAAAAATAAGAAAGAAATAAAAGCGCACAAGACTTTTAAAATAAAAATATCTTTGGAATAAATAATCTAAAACTGATAACACTCAGTTCTGGCAGAAGTTGTTTTTCACATGTTATAGAGATCTCTAAAGTTGATCTCTTGATTAACATTATTATGGAATAAAGGAAATAAGTCCCTTTTGAAGGTCAGTAAGAATTTTGATAAAAAATCTTACAATTTTGTCTTAATGATGAAATAAAAAAATCAATAAGAATTCAGCAATGTTTAACCAAAACTAAAATGTTACAAATATGAGCAATCAGTTTAATTTGTGATGATTCATTAATAGTATAATTTTTTCCTAAATACTTACCTTTCATTTTTCAGGTTCTTTGATTCTATTCATTATAATCAAAAGGGATTTAATTATGCTTCTTGTACTTTATCGATGAAAAAAATAATTTAAATCAATTGGAAATACTTAAATTACTATTTTTTTTATATGAAAATAAATAGTAAGAAAATTTTTTCAGATTAGAGATTAAAAAAATATATAAATATACTAAAATTGTCGGCCACACACTCAAAAAACGTTTATCTTATTCGATTCAGTTGATTTCGGAAACACAATAACCTCAATAATAGCATTAATAATAATCTGTGTGAAAAGCAAGAACAAGGCTTAAATTAATGTTTTCTCTTGGCCCTTGGCATCTTTTCAGTGCTATTTCTAGTGATAACTTTTCTACAGATTGAATTTCAAAATTTTTACATATTTCAATTCTATTAGGGTGTCCCATAAGTTTCTTTCACATTTCTAATATGAAATGAATACACAATATTTACTGTTTAAGATATTATTTATTTTGTTATATAAGAAAACTTTTTCTCTATTACTTTATTCCATCTCTCAGGAAACCCCATTATACCCTCTTTCCAAAATTGCTGTGTTTTGGACAAGAAATAATCCTCGAGGTGCGCTTTTATTTCGCTAATGGATTTAAAGCGCTTATCGCGAAGAGTATTTCTTAAGGACAGAAAGAAGTAATTATCAAATGGCGCGATATTTGGAAAGTATGCAGGATGCGGTAAAAATTCCCAATCAAACTGCAAAACCTCTCTGTTACGACTAATGCGAAATACGGTCTCGCGTTGACATGATGAAAAACAACGCCACTTCGGTTCAATAATTCTGACCGTATTTTTGCTGTGGCAGCTTTCAAATGATCCAGTTGATGACAATATTTTGTAGAATTTATTGTTTCACCTTGAGGAAGGTTTCCGTAGAAAATTACGCCTTTCCCATCCCACCAAATGGACAAAAGAACTTCTCGGGGATGCAGTCCCGACTTTGTGACAGTTGAAGGCCTATTGTCCTTACACCTAGTGCGTTTTCTATGCACATTTTCATATCAAATCCAAGTTTCGTCTCCAGTAACAAGCCTCTTTAAAAACGCAATGGGAAAGGAACTTTTGTGATACCCTAATATTTTCATTTAAGTCCCCGAACTTGCTTTTGTTAGTTATTTTTTGGAATGCAAAATTAGGAGGACAATTAAAATTGTGCCTCTTATGATTTTTCATACTCAAAATTGCAAAATGTCAATCTGAAAGGATTGTTTTGGTTTCAATAAGATGTCACTTGTATACTTTTTCACATTTCAAATCATTTTAGGTCACATTTCAAATTTTCCATTTTTTTGTTTCTATTTTAGGTAATGAGATTGATTGCAACTGTCAAATGAAGTGGCTGACTACAATCAGCAAACCACGTTTTACAGAAGTGGTATGCAAGAAGCCTAAGGCATTGGAAGGTTTATCTATTACAGATCTAAGATCTACTCACTTTGCTCACTGCGAATAAAATTCGATTAACGAGAAAAAATGGAAATAATGCAATTTATTTATGTTCAATTTAAATAATTTGCATATCTTTATTAAGATTCACTTCTTTGTGAAGTAGAAATGTTTTGCTTCATTTTCTTATCATTTAAATTAAGTTAATTTTGAGTTGTCCGTTTATTTTCATAAAATTGCTGCTCATTCGTGTCATAACTGATACTCTGACTGATATCATTCATTGATATTAGGATTCATTTAACTGATTGTTTGCCGCACTTCCACATTAAATATTTTTGATGAAGTTTAAGCTGTTTCACAGTCAAATCTCCAATTTCAACAACTCAGCTCTTCTTAACACTATTTATTTACATTCACAGATTTAATATTTAATTTGTTTTATGAGCTGCTTTTTTATCTTTTTCATACTCCAGTATTAACAGTCTCAAAATTTTAAATTTCTGTAACCATGCTAAAATGCGAACGTAATTATGATTATTCTTTTGAATCATTCATGATTTCTTTGCTCTTTCTAGCTCAAACACGATTATTTGGTACAGTCGTCCACAATGAAAACGACAAAAGAAACACCTCTGCATCTTTACAAAATTGGGTCGGTGAAAATGGATTAAAGGAATAGGCTTGTTGAGATAGACTAACTGATTCATTAACTTCTATTTTGAAAAATTGCCACAGTCATTTAAAGAATATGTTAAAAATGTTCCCCACCTAATTAAATAAATTTATGGATGAGCGCTCAACATTAAGTCATTCATTATATAAATAATAGATGTTAGTTAATTTCTTATTCTAGTGTTAATTAATTTACTGAATGACAAGAAATGGAATGGATTTCTTTGGATCTCTGACATTTATTTGCAAATGATAATTGCCCGTAAAGAGCAATTAAGCATTCCAAAAATCAAACAGTCCTTCAATCTAATTTTATATCGACTGTGGAAAAAGATTCACTTTTTTAAATAATGCATAATTTATATTAAATTAAAATCGTACAATTTAAAAATAAATTTAGTATTTAACTAACTGCGACATTGTAATGGCCGTTAAAGCTTCGTAAAAATCAGATCTATAAATCGAAATAAATTTAAAGTCCCTCAAAAAAAATGAGCGTAGCAAATCAAGTGGGAAATTCTGCAATTTTTATGGAAACTATTTGGATGTTAGGACACCATTTTTACATTCCAACATTTTAGTATGTCAGTTTTGCTTCCATGTAAAAATTTTACTACGTTACAATTCAACTTTTCACCACATTCATCCTTAAAAATTCATAAAATATATTAAAGTTATGTTATTTATGCTTTTATTCCATGATTTTATAAAATATGATAATTTACTTTAGGTGAGTGAAAAACTTATAAGAAATATATAATAATTTTCGAGATATTGCCGAAAGTTCATCAGATTCCTTTAACATTGGAAGCGTCATTTTTCAAAAACCTGTAACTCTCAAAGTTATCAACAGAATTCCATACAATTTTATTGAGAGGTTAATTTCATTACTCAAACTAATTCAGTAAAAAAATTGGTAGCTGTAATGGAAAAAATTTCGAGATAGTAGTTAATTAACCATGTTTATTAACACGGTTAATCAGTTTGTCTATCTCATCAAACATATTCCCTTGAGCCATTTCCATCGACATCAAACTTGTGAAGATGCGATAATAAATAAAACAGTTACAAAGGCATTCCATTTTTTGTTTTGTTTACCACTGCACTAACAACATCCGTTGCTGAACAGTCAGTCACTGCTCCGATCCCAGAGGCAGCCCCCTTAGCGGAAGCTTCAAAGTGATATTTTTTCCTTTGTTTGTCTTTTGGCATAATAAAATAATAATGAAAATACATCTTATAATCATTCATCCAATCAGTGATAATGCCTTGAAAAATTCAACAAGAAAGGGAAACATACGTTACGATGTTGTGTTTTATTAAAAGTTAAAATGCAAATAAAATGACTGAATTCTCAGATAGTAGATAGTAAATATGACAATTCATTCACTGTCATATTTAGAGGAAATTTTTGAAATATACACAGCAAAATAGAAATAATAATATTTTTTAAAAATTATATATTTCGAAATTGGAAATGAAAATTACCTGCAATGGCAATCCGTAGGTTAATAATTTATATATTTAAATCCAATACGAAAGGATATTCAATATTAAAGTTAATTTTCAATACAATAATTTGTATAATAGGATATAATGACAAATTTTTTACCAAGGTAGAAAAGAGATAATTTCAGTTTCTTTTTATAAAATGATAATAATTTATTTAATATAAACTTTGTCAACCTGCATCAAATTCAAGTTTTTAAAACGTATTTTAATATGTGGATATTATCTTTACTAAGAATGATAAAATGTTTTGAAAACGTTAATTTATATGGGAAATAATTTTAAAAAATGAACAGGTGAAAAGTTTAAATTTCTTGTTTCGAAGTCTCTGGTAATCAATCAATATCAAGTATTTTAAATTGACTTCTTTTCCCAACTTTGAATAGAAAATAAAGCAAATATCAAAACAATGAAGATTTTATATTTGCCTGAAAAAAAAAGGTTTATTTTTAAGCTCCTGCCGTGTCAATAATAATAATAATAAAAAAATAGCAGATGCATTTGCAGAAATTAACAACATTAAAAATTGGAGAAATCGGCATCATCGAAATTTTTTTCATAGATTGTGACTCAGGGTGTGTTTTTCCTCGAAAATGGTTGGTGATTGATAATTGGAAACTCTTAATGTTGCATGTTAATAACATTAAAATTCACAAGAAACAAAATTTGGCAAAATGGGCTTCGGTGGTTGTATTTTTAAGACTGTTTCTTTAGTTTTACCCATTATTTTAAATAAATAGAGGGTAGGTGAACAGAAAATGAAATAGCTGTTGGAGGTAGTTAGTCGGTTCCTTTATCAAAATTTTTCTTAAAATTCAAATTTTAGATATTTAGATATATTATTTAAAATAAATAAATAGATAAAATCGACTTAACAGATAATAATCGATAAAAATCGATTAAATAGATAAATCGAATAAATCGATCTCCCCACCATTCTGAATTGGGTATAAAAAATTTCGTTACATTAGATTTAAAATTAAAAATTTCTTATAACAGAAAAAAATTATGATCCAATGTGAATTTTAAGAACATATTTTTACTTATTAATTAAGAAAATAAATTGTAAATTTTTTTAAAGTAATTAATAAATTATGTAGTAAATAAATTAAGTAAGTGTGCAAATGAATAAAATATTTTGAATTCTTCCTTCTTTTTTCTTCACTAATTAAAAATGAAAACTTAATTAATTGCTGATGTTGATTGGTTGGTTGTTGGATTTTATTGGCTTAAATGCCAAGTTTGGCCTTGCTATGCCAAGCAAATGGTGAGTCAACTGGATTATGGTGATAAAAAATGTGGCGATATAATAATAATAATAAAAAAATGTTTGTTATGAATTCTAAAATTCTTTTGTAAACACTCACAGTAAAATCAGAAAAGGCGCTAAAATTCAGTTTTCAAAACTGGCAGTAAAAATCCTATTAAGAAAGATCACTAATCTCAAATCTTACGCGTAAAAAAATGTTTAAAATGATAAGTGATGGGCATAGAACACGGAAACTAATAAAGAAGCAAATCATGTCAAAATAAAGCTAAGATATTGTGTATAACAATTTTGACAGATAAGCGGAGATGGATATTTCTTGCCGTAAGATCCTTTCCCAGGATATGCTGTGCCAAGAAAAGAAAGAAAGAAAAAAAAAGTTTAAACAATAAAAAAGCTAAACGTAAACAAAATATCATAATAACGATGCCATTAGGTACGATACTAAAAGGAAAACTGATAAATCGGAAAAACTTCGATTGAGAAAATAATTCAAGAGACGAACGCTACATATTTTTGTATTTTGTAGGAATAATATAGATTTTGTTTGAACTTTAATAGAGACCGGAGGACAAGTAACTTCAGGGAAATCTTCCAAGTCCTCGGACATTTATATTCTAATGCGTCACCCTCCGAAAATGTGGAAGAGCTCATTTCATCATTCACATTCAATTCTCTAGATTCTTGGATCTTTGACTCTTCTGAAGGGAAAACAGATAGAGATGGTGGTGCAGTTTTATCAGAACGTGATTTTGTTTGAACAAATAAATCAGTTCTACTCACCTTGGACTTTGATGATGATACTGATGTGGAAATTAAACGAGGCGTAGTTATATAAAATTTTGAAATTTTTTCTGCTCTAAAGATAGTGTCGATTTTAATGGGAGAGTCTTTTTTCCGGTTTTTTCCGAGTTGAAATACTGCTACATCACATGAAGCAGCAGCAGCTTCATAAATTGCTCCTGTGGATAGAGAGGAAACATTCATTGTTTAACCGAATGAGACAAAATTTGAGTAGTGTTGGATGATTTCAAAATAATACTTGAAGATATATCAGCTGGGTCCCACTGAATGGATATGGCAGAAGAAAACGTTTTTACAGTACCAGCGTAAGCATTACCAGCTGCAGGAGGTTTAGACTTTATGAGCTTACGGAATTTGAAATAAGAAATTATATCCTTTTCCTGTTTCTATGTGGCACAATTTTGAGAGAGAGAAGTATGCTTCCCGTTGCAATTTTCTTGAGCAGTACAGTCCGTACTGTTATGGGCAAATTCTGCAAAGGGGGCGCAAGTCAAATTCTCTCGGCAAGAAGTTTTAGAATGCCCAAAAGGCTGACACTTAAAACACTTCGGCCGCGGTGGCCTGGTGGTAAGGTCTCGGCTTCGGAACCGGAGGGTTTCAGGTTCGAGACCCGATTCCACTGAAGAACCGTCGTGTAAGGGGATCTGTTGCACGTTAAATCCGTCATGACCAAACGTCCTCCAGTTGATGTGGTGTGGTGTGGAGAGGGGGGTGCCAGCTCAGGTGTCGTCCTCGTCATCTGACCGCGGTTCAAAATGACGAGGTCCGTCCCAAAATAGCCCTAGTGTTGCTTCAAACGGGACGTTAATATAACCAAACCAAACCAAACCAAACTTAAAACACTTCAACGAATTAGGAATATAGACTCGAACAGAAATGCATATATATCCGGCTTTTATGTGCTCATGTAATTTAGCTGAACTGAACGCTGAGTTGGCCACCTCTCCGTATAGAAATACACCGTACATGGGTCACTCCTTGGCTTTTTAATTCTTTGATAATGTCTTCGATTGAAATGTCTTGTAATTCTCCACAAGATATTACTTCTTTGAAGGAATTTAATGTTGAATGGGAACTAACCTGAATGGAAATAGTAGACGATTTGAGGCTTACGATTTATTTAACTTGTTTTGAGGACAACAACTTTAAATAGTAAATCACTAAATCACCTGATCGAAGTTTCTTCGTAGATCTCACTGCACCTATGCTTCCAGAAATGACCTTTTTTACAAGAAAAGGGGATACATTATAAAATGTTTCTTTGCTTTCAGATTTCCTTTGAATTATAACAATTTCAGGATTCGAAGCATTGTTGCCCACTGAAGGGAAATGGTTTGTTTTACACATACGATATTGATGGGGATTCAGGCCCGACGACACCGTCCACCATGAAACCTTACAAAGGATGGCAGTAACTGGCTCTGGTTTTTCCCAGCTTCGACCCTTACCATAGAGCTAGCAGGAACCTATAAGCTCGAAGTTATCTTCGGTGACAGTGACCAGCCCTAATGCCAAACCCAATAGAGCAACCCCTTCGCTTGATTTCTTGCAGACAAGTGGTTAGCTACCAGTCGATTGATACACCTAGGACAACAGTGCACCATCCGTCTAATGGGTCGCCATGTATGGCCAATACGTGGGGGTTTTCGGCTGTCCCCGAAAAGCAAGAAGCAAAAAGAGCGGCGAGAGCTTTTCCTGAAGAGCTCCCTTCAAGTGATAGAATGAGTTGAGTTGAGGTTTTTTCTGACACAAAAGTCTTCTTTGGATAAGCTGCGCCACATTTTTGATTAAGATGTTTAATTATATCAATTTATAAAAAAAAAATCAAACCATGGAATGTTTAAAATATCCAAATGTCTAAAACCATAAATCTGTGAGTCATAAAAAAGTGTAACAATGATGTAAGGTATGGTACTGTGCTAAAAAAGCGTGGTTAATGACAATATATGATTATAAAAACCAATATTTTTAAAAAAATTAAAAAGACTAACATGTGGGAAAGCAAATCTCCCAATTCAGGGCGAGATTTCTGAAAACAACAAGATGCTGGATAGAAAACCGTGGACATTCCACAAGAATGTGTAAAACAAACATAGGGCTATTACACATTGAGCAAAATAGGATAGAAGGATCAAGCAGAAAGAAAACGAAGGGGAGAGTAAACTGGAAGGGAGGAAAGATCCCTTGGATCCTCGGGGTTGGGACACCCGTGCTCAGCTATAATAGATGAGCCCCCGAGGAGTAATTGATTGTCGAATATCATTCGATAAATAATAATAAAAAAAGTTAAATGAATTTTTTTACGTTCTTGGCTTTTGTTTCTTATTTTTAATATAGATGGCAGCAGGTGCAACAGGAATAAATTTAAATTTAACATTTTCTAAAATGAATATTCTTTAATGCTAATTAATTACAAATAGAAAAGTTATTGGTTATATATCTTTTAAATTGTAAGCATTTGAGAATTTCGATTTCGTTGTATATCTGCCAAAACTGAGTATTGCACACATATATAAACTGCATTTTATTCGGAATTAATTGCTTAAGATTTTTTTTCAGAAAAATTATGTGAGATTTACAGCTAAAAGGGTATATTCAGTTTTTCCAAAATGTAAATAAAAATTCTTTTCAGGCAAATTTATTTAATTGATGGTATTTAAAGTTTTCTTTTTTTAGTTGTAAGTAAACTAATCGTCTCTTTGCTAATTTTCACATTATTAATATACTAATAAGATAATATTTTTGCAAATATTTTTCAAGACTCAGTTAAAAATTAATTATGTTAAATTTATTAAATAAATTTGTAATTTGCTAAGTGGATTTATTTTTATTTATAAACCACCTGAAGGAGAATGAACTCGATACGAAGGAGAAGGTACAGATGAGATTCTGAATCTGCAAGGAAACTCAAACTGAAATCGGGTGTTCGATTTATTCTTCTGCGTAAAATATTCGTAAGAAAACTCGCTATTAAAATGTTGAATGAAATGCTAAAATTATAGACAAGCTCGTTTCTATAATTATAGAAACGAACCCCTGGCGTTTTCTTTAAGGGCAATCATGAACTGTATCTTAGATATCCAGTCTGCCACATCCATTTTTATAGGCAAATGGAAATGTATTAAAAAATTTTATCATTTTTTTTACAATATTAGGACCTTAAAATTTCTCGTTGCGGTTTAAAACTTTGATACATCTGCCTAAATGTGATTTGTATTGAGAAATTATTGAGAGAAACCTGTTTCAAAATTCTTTGGGTACAAATTTGATGATCAACTAAGGACATAAGAAAATGGAAATTGCTTACAAAGAAAACAGATTCTTCTAAGTTTCAGCATTATTTAGTTATCTGAAATCGTAACAAAAATTTTGGATTTTTCATGATCGTATTTATATTATTATATAAGAGATGCTCACATTTTTTTTATTAAATACAAAATGAAAAAAAAAATAATTAATCAGACAACATAAACTGGCATTACTTTTAAAAATAAGAGTAATTTTCTAAATTGATTTATTTGTAATTTCTTTTTAGGTCTTTGAACTGAAAAAAGTTGTTTAACAAAGGTAATATCCTATTTAATTTAGATTCATTGTATTAAATTATGAATGTTTTTCTGTAGCATTTTAAACTGAAGAAATCTGTCTGATGTTATCCAAAAATGAACTGCTCCTGCGGAGCGCGAAACAGAAATAAAATTGGATCGATGCATGTAATTAGTCGAAACATTCCTGAAGTTTCTCTTAATCTTTCTTCAATAATAATAAAAAAAGGAAGATGAGGCTAATTAAGAGAAAACAAGACTTTTCAACTCCATTCGCTTATACGAGTATTTTATTCAAATGAAACTTTATTAAATGTTTGATAACATTTCCTTATTACTTCGCTCTTTCTTTTCTTCTTATAGAATTAACAAGCTTGATCCCCTAATCTTTGTTTAAGACTGTTTACTTCAAAGATTTTGTTTCGCACAATCTATTACTTTCATGAATTAATCTTTAAATCATTTTGCCATCTCCGCATTCCTTGAAGAACAAATAATATCATTTTCTTGAGTTGATAAATGGCGAGGTTGGTTGGTTGGTAGTTGAGGCTGTTTGGCGCAAAAGCCAAATTTGGCCATACTGAGCCAAACATATGGTATGATAAATGGCGAGAAAGGTAAGCATTGAAACCAAATGAGCTGTGATAACTTATAGATTAACGAAGATTGCAGTGTGATCTATATCTTATATAGGCAAATGACTTTTAATTCATATGATATGGGAATTGTTGTTGAAATCTGGGTTTTTAAATTCAAATTATTAATCATTTTCTGTAAATTTGACTGTAATTTCAATTAATCTCTTGTATAAATGTACTAATAAGTAGGTTTCGGTAATTATTCATAATCGGTAATTATACATCTTACAGGATTAATCATTTCTAAAAGCATCTTATATTCTATGAAAAGTCTTCAAATAGTTGGTGTATTTTTGAAACGTATTCTAAACTGCAGTAACATTTTCATGGTAAAATCTTAACTTCAATAGGGAATATTTTATGTAGACAAAATAAATTATGCTTATTTAAAAAACTCGTTAAAGCTACACCAACAATTATGGGCTTGATTTGCATCAAGAATACCACTGAAAATCTTAGAAGGTGCCAACAAAATACTTACGATATTAGAAACAAGTTAGAATAGTTATTTATATTAGACTGTAATAGAAAATTCAATCTTGAAACAAGGATAAATAGTTATTTAAATTTCTGAATCGGCATTTTTTGAAAAGTGACTTTCACATAAAAGATTAACACTTCATTTCTCAGAGCAAATATCGAAACTTAATCCTACCTGCAATAACAAATATTCAGAATTTCTGATGCCGTGAATGATAGATGGTGGGAAAAATGAATGTTGTTCTTATAAGGAATTTGCTGTCATTTTTCCATCTCTAGGTTTCCTTAAGTTTTGCTTCAAATATACTGGATTTTTGACCATTAAAACATTTTGCAATGTGGGATGAAACAAGAATTGAAACCAAGGTATTGTTTCTATAGTAGGTGCTGTTTTGCTTAGTATCCTTTTCACGTACATCTACAATCTGTATATAAAAATATATGCGGAAATACTTCCCTTTTTTAGCGAAACGATTAATGCCTCGCTTACTTTAAATCGCAACATGCGTAAAACTGATGTCATTCGTTTCAAAATCCTACACATTTTAAATTAATGCTCTTTGCACTTTAAAATTATAAAATAAAATTTGTTCGATGATTTGTTCATCGAGGAGAGCACGATACATTTATGAATAGGACAGAGATGTCTCGGGGATTCATTTTATTTTTCTTCTTAGTGACAAACTTCTTTTTTTCCAGCTGTTGCAAGGGAGTATTTGTAGGCTAAGAGGCCAAAGTTGGAGTCTTTTTAGTGTATATGTTACAGTAAATTAACAATGGTGATTATTCATAATCATCACTAAACTTATTGGTGATTATGAATAATAACTTAATCACCAATAAACTTATTGGTGATTATGAATAATAACCGGTAATTATACATAATCACTAGTTTTACCGTAATACATATAAAATATTAAACAATGATATTTAATAAATAATTGATAAACGAAAGCAAATCATAGGAAGTTTATAAAAACTTTTTGAATTCCCAGTTTAATAATTTTTCTTACTGACATGTTAATGGCACTGAATTTATAGAGTTTGTTTTTTTCCTAACTCGATGTACAATACCCCATTCCAAAAGGTTTATATTTGGAAAATCTTTTATGTGGGTATGCGATTATTTTATAAGTGGAGGAGACGCCATTCGAGGAAAAGAAATAATAAAGTAGACATACACATATCCGATATGAAACTTGAATCTCCTGTTTTTATATGCAAACAGACTAGCAAGGATTAATTACAACAATAAAATTTGATATTTTTATCATTCTCCGAGTTCCTGAAGCTTAGACTTCCATTTTATTATTATTTATTTATAACTTCTTTGAATAACGATTCTTTTTATTTTGAGAGATTATTGTATTATGTTTATGACCTAAATATGACATTGCCTTATTTCTGTTGTAAAATGCGAGTTAAATAAAAGGAAAAACTGTCCTCAGCACACTAGAGTGCTTTCATCATGATCCTGACTGAAATTACGAAAGAAAATCCTCAGTTGCTTTGGAAGATGAATTATGGGAACAAAAGAGCAACATGTATTAACACATGAAAAAGTAATCAAGAATGGAGTTCGAAAGCAGAATCATTATAATAAATTTATCATTAAAGATTTCTTCAAAGCCATTCAAATTTCGTTTCATTGTTGCCATTATAAATATAATGAAGATACATAGCTAAGTGCAGAATAAAGAATAGAGTCACGTGAAAATGAAATGTATTCAGTAGTAATTTTAAGCTAAATATTGCTGTCTGCAATTTGAATGAGGAAAGTGTAATTAAAGAATATTAATAGTTGCCGCGAACAGAATAGGAGAATTGATTTCATTAGTAAATATAATTATGTTCAAAACTGGACAGGGGGAAATACACTTTTGTGGACAAATTGTATTTTCTGTTTTTTTAATTTCTGTAAATCGAATTTTTCTTGGAATTTAATTGATTGTGCATGCTTCATTTTTTCTTATATAAAATAACTTTTTTTTTCATTTACATCTACTTGAACTTAATTACTCAGTTTAGGGCATCTAAACTGAAAAAAATCATCATATAATAAAATATATTCCTAACCATGCGGTTTCAATTCTTTTATTAAAAAAAATATTCCGACTTTTTTCAAGAAACTCTCGACATCTTTTCACTGCAATTTTCCGTTTCAGTTGCCGAGGATTATTTCAGAAGAAAAATCTCCGTTATTCGATCTGAAGAGAACTACTATAAATCTCTTTTGTTGCTTTGACATTTCTACATTCTTTGAAACATCACTTTTGGGAAAAAGTACTCGATAGCCTCCTATTTTCCAACACTTCTCGGAGTTCTAACGTAAATCGTGAATTTCTAAAGTATTCCACCAAATATCAAAAAGAACTGTTTTCTAGAATATATACAATAGTTTGACGAAAGGGCACGTACTGATAAAAATGTGGAAAGACGACAAAATTTCAGAAAAATTCAGTAACTATTAGGGATAAAATTTCGTTTAGAAACGACAATTTGTCGCAGTGCTCTTCTCTAATTCTGGATTACTGTAGATGGTTCAATGCGCATGTTGAATAAAGGTATTTTCTGATTTTTTTCTTTTATCTAAGAGACTTAAGAGTAAGTCCATAAAATAATCATCATGCATTTCATTTTGATAATAAACATCAAAAACAATTTATCCCTTCTATCCAAGATTCAAATTTTAATATTCTTTAAAAATCAGGAAAGAGATTCAGAGAAAGAGAAAAATTTAGAATATTCTCCAGTTAAATTGTAAATTGCCTTTAATTTCTAAATTCCTATAACGTTCCTGTTCATCAGTCAGGTTGAGAAAAAGTCCATTGGCACTGGCACTTCAAAAAATATCCGAGTGAAATAAAACATAAATAAGAAAAAGTTGTAAAAATATTTTTGAGATATTTTACAATTAAAAACATAGCAACTAATAATAAAAAATGAAGCATCAATATAAAAATTTACCAATTTTTAGTATAGAATTCAGAAGTATTATCTGTATTTTTTAAATGTCATTTTCTCAAACAAAATTATTCTAAATTCAACTAAAAGGAAAAAGAGATTCTCCAAATTTCTTCTAAAATTATTTCGGCAGATAATGATTCTTTTTTTTTATTCTTCTCACTTCGATTTCTTTTCAAAGAGAGATTTATAAATTTATACAAATAAGAAAAAATGGTACAATACTTATGTACAGGCAATTAATTTATTTCTTTTCTCTCGAACTTTCGAAGACATTTCATGTTTTTATGTGCCTGTTTTGTGTATACTTTTTTGTATATTCTTTTATAAATAATTTTGGATTTACAATTCCTTCAACTTTTTCTGATTTTATCAAGGATATTTTTTGACAAGATTAACATTTTTAGAAGAACAAAACGACTTGGTTTAATATTTCATTGGTGGCCATCCACACCGAAACTGTACTGTGTTTTAAATTTAATTAATGAGAAATTTGATTCCTTTTATTTCGTTTTCTATTTTTTCACTTTTCGAGATGGTGCGAACAAATTTTGCTTACTAAACATAAAAAGAAGGAATATATATCAAGTTGATTTAATTGGCTCCAGAGGCAACAATTAAAATTTAGCAGAGAGACAACAGAAATATTCCTTTCAGAAACAATGTAAATTGCTTATAAATATATTCAGTTTTGCCGTTATTCTTTGTAATGAAAGTTGTCAACCCCAAAGAAAATTTAATTAGCAACCAATCCAGATATTCTTATCAAAGCGAGATTCTTTTACAAGAATAAAGTGTATTCGTAAAATAATGCTTGTCATGTCGCTAATATTCCGTCTCTTAAGATGAATAAGAAATGATATTGTTCCAAACATTTTTATATTTACTAAACTAGGTGGATATTAATATTTAGGTCATAAACTAATAGAAGAGATGACCTAACCTAAGAATAAAGAGATGACTGGTCGGACGCCAGCAACAGCATATACGCTATTATCTTCCATAATTCGTATTTATTTCATAAATGATTCACATTTCTGATTTAATCAAGTCCGGAAGGAAATATTCAAAGTATTTTGGTGTATAAATATTTACCATCGATGTTCAGTCACAATTTTATCATACAAAAATTGGGTAGGAAGGATGAAAACAAAATTATTTATGCATCTTTTGATATGAACGACAGCCAGCTCTACTTATTTGAGCATTGCCAATTATATTTTTGTGTCATTTTTGTTAGTAATGCATTCCTTTTAGTAGCATTTAATTTAATAATTCACTCTAAAGGTTGTTTATAACATAAAGGCCTTCTCAATGTGAGGAACTTTGGTGTATAACGAGGTTACTTTTAAAAAAAAATAGATCTCTGAGAATTTGTGTCACATGGTGGAGGGGAGAAAGATTTTTTTAAGTATGTTATTTTTTATTAAAATAATTTTTATCCAAAATATGATATTAGATACGAATGTTTTTTTCGTCATCATTCGTTTGTAAAGAAATCTTCATCCTCTGAATTTTTTATTATTATTATGATATTCATTATGTTTTTCAGGAATTTCACTAATTTTGAATAAAATGTTAAAAACTTTTGATATTAAATAAGCTATTCTGTGATTTCCTGAATTCTGGACCTAATAGCGTTCTGAATATTTTGAAAGTGGAACAGCTTTCTGGACGTTTAGCCATAAGATTATTCTCCCCAAATTGGGTAAAATACTGCAGAAGTTCCCTTTTATATGATGGCCATCAGTATTAATTTTTATAAATAGCGTAGGACCTACTAACAATAAGCAGACTGAACTTAAATTACAGCCTTACAGAAATTCAATGACTAGCGTTGATGAAAAGTTCATCAATGAAAATTTTTGCAAGTATCAAGATGGAAATTTTCGACTAAATATGATAAAATTATGACATATGATAAATATAAAAAATATTTAAAACGGATGATATTATTACACATTTTCCTGAAATTATCGCCTGATTGATTTGGGAAATTTACCTTTCCAAACAAAAAATAAAACTATAAAAAGATAATACCAAAAAACTTGAATGACATTTTTCCTTTTAAAAAAATTAGAAATTAGAAAAATTCTGTTAAATTGCATCTTATTTATATAAGTTTAAAAATTTATTATGATGGAAATAATTAATTACGATTTGTTTTAATAAATATTTTTATCTTACAAAATGAAAAACTTTTAGAGTGGCTAACCTATTTCTAAAAGAAAAAGTTCAGCGGTCAGTTTGCAGTTGATCTTTGGATAATACTGTCTGCAGGTGTATTTTGAATTGATATCTAGAAACTATCGATAATTTTTTTCTCTCTTCAAAAGTATCTATTTCATATAGTACTGTTGCGACAGTGAATTTGGCGCAACATAAAATCTCATTTATTACTGGTACATTTTATATAATTCCAATTTTACTTTTAATTTATCGTGAGATCTCAATCGACAGTTTTTATTTATATCAATAGGTGGATGCGTTGTTGCTATCGATTGCAACAACATTTTAATTATACTGAAATGAATATTATTGTATGTATGTTACACAGTAAAAAAGTATAGAATTTGTTATATGTATATTAAGAACATACACTTGCCTGCATATGTATAGTCTCGGAGAAAAACAGAAGCCAACCAACTTTACTTTGACATCGTCCATTATGCAATCATAAAAATAAAGTATTATTTAAATGAGCATAACATACTCTTAAACATGTTTTAATTAACAATTTTATAAGGGACCGTTCATATATTAAAATAAGAGCCATATTCAAAATTTCGAAGGGAAACACCCTCTTTTATCATCAAATTTTAAAACTACATCAAAAATTATTCCCGGAAACCAAGTTTCATCAGTGTAAGTCTGTTCGTTTCGAAATACTGGGCTTGTAAAAATTTGACTTTCTAATGTTAAAATTAAATTTTGAACTTTTATTCATATCTTAAAAAACTTATAAAGTTATTGACCTAAACTCTTTTCTTATGAAAATATGAGATATTTTACACATTTTGGATGGAAGGTTTAACATGTAAAAGCAGTTTGTATTATGTGAAATAATTCCAAAAATTAGAATTTACAAATTTTTAAATAGCAACATACTTAAAATTTTGCATAAATAGAAGTCAAGACCATTTTATGGGGGTATGCGAAATGTCAGCTCATTCCTACGAGTCATTTTCCCATTTCATTAAGTTTCATGTATTACTCTTAAAACGATGTATTTAGGGGTGCATTCACAAATTTCAAAACATCTCCAGCTTTTTATTTGGCATTGAGATACTGCTGAGCATGCATTCCTTGAAACTAATACCGTTTTCTACATTGTTGTAATATTAAAATATATTTAAAAAATTTATCAGCGGCCAAAAATATGAAATCAAAATAAAAAAAATTCATTATTACAATATTTTATTAACAGTCGCTACTATTAAACGTGGAAGATAATTTCTCTCCTTGTAATAAGTTAGGAATTTTACTCGTCAGTTCATATAATGTCACTTACAGAATATCGCAAATTCTAGAAAAATGGGAACTTTATTTCGTAATACGCTGTAGGATTTAATTATTTATTTTTACAAACATTCTGGCGAATTATTTCTCTTAGCAATTTACGGATAAAGAACACCATATTTTCTACCAAGAAAAGGAACTTTTGTGTTTCTTTAAATTTACAGATGTTTGTTTAAGTGATAAATTTGCCGCAATTATAATTATTGTAAATTAAATTGCAATTATAATTATAATTAAATAATAAAAAGTACATATTTTTAGTCATACATCAAAACTTTCCATTTTAATTTTTTCAGAGTAATGGAGAATCAAGCTCAGATGCAATTTAAACAAAACTTTCAAAGCTCTTAATATTTCATTCCTGAAAAGAATCAAGATTTAAAAAAATAATTTGTTACAAATATTTTGTAATAAACGAAACAGCAAACGATTTTACCATACGAATTGAAGTTTTAAATATGTTTCAAAAATCTGACAAAAAATCCTATAACCAACGTCTGAAAAATATCTAAATTTTACATATTTAAATATGGAAGAAACCTCTTAATCGAAAATGTCAAACATCTCTCAATATAATCATGGCATATTAAACAAAAGTGCTCCGGATATTTTTTCCATGGGGAATCTAGTCTTGATACAAAAAAGGATACTACATAAGAGATTTCAAAGTTTGTATAGTTTTATATATGTAGACAAAAACTAGATACAGCCTCTTTTAGTGTTCATTACTATCTTTAAAATGGTACTTTTAGTTTTCACATGGAATGACTGATTGCAAAATAAATCTGGGTGGCTTCTTTTTTTACTCCCACATACACGCGCTAGCGTATATGTAAAGCATTACCTACGCATGTATGAGCTACATACGCATAAACGTACTTTTATGTATACACATGTATACAAAACACTAAGTACATGCTGTAAGTATGTAAACCAACAGAAATGAAATTAATAAAATCAATAAAAATTTGTTTGAAGTAATTTAAAATCTGTGTTCTTACTCACTTAAAAATAAAATTTAACACCAAAATGCTTTTATACTGACATTCTTTCTATATTTGGACAATTAAAAATAATCATTAAACTTTTTCAATGAAGAATACAACTGACATCAGATTTGAAACCGTCTTCTTATTTTTTCCCCTTTTGTCTTCATTTTAATTAAAAGAAGTGATAAAAACAAGATAAGATGTTACTCCTTTTCCACTTTTTTTGTGTTACTTGTGAAATAATTATGTATTCTTTTTTAAAATAACGTTTTCTATAAAATTTATTACTTTTGAAAAGTTTTCCTTATAAGAAATAGATATCAAATTCCTAGAGAATCAAAATATTGGAACGTTATGTTGGCGATTTATCTACAAACGAGAATTCTTTTGGAAATAACCAAATTTCTTTTGAGTACTTTTCTTTCGTCTAAATTCTTTTATAAGTAAATTTATCACTTAAACATTTCTGATTCGATAAGGAATGTATCGCTCTTTTATGGAATAGCAGAATTTTGACCATTTTTATCATAACCATTTCATAAATGTTTTTTCTTTTGCTTAACATTTCAGAGCTTTTAAAACTGCATGTATATGAAAATGCTTATTAATATTTTGAAGCATAAATTCTTGCTTCAGTTTAGTTTGTTAAGAAAAACAAATGTCTTTAAAAATCTATTTCTCTACATCCTGTAAGGGAAACATCCTTTATTGTGGAGGAGTAAATTGAAAGTCATACTAATATTTCTTCCGGGTGTTTTAACAGGACAATGTGAAGATTCCATTTCTTATATTATTAATTTCAGAAAATGTTTTCCATTAATACTTACTAGATGACATTTTAGTGAGGCAGAAAAAGAAACTCATCAATAATCATTATTTCTAAATGAATAAAGGGTATCAAACTAAAATAATTTACAATAAAAATATATTTCTAAGAATTTTTTAGAACTTCTCTTCAATCTATCTGAAAAGCTTTTATATTTCATTGATTATGTGTTTTACATTTCATCTGTAACCATATTTTT
Organism: Argiope aurantia; assembly: GCA_026543865.1. Lineage (NCBI taxonomy): Eukaryota > Metazoa > Arthropoda > Arachnida > Araneae > Araneidae > Argiope > Argiope aurantia. The sequence goes on along the minus strand of JAPMOR010073992.1, from coordinate 10,392 downwards.
GTATATATAATACCTGTATTATCAGACAATTGTGTAAATCAGACCTTCAGTTTTTGTTTTCTGTTTGATGCAAATTATGAAGCAGTGACTTAATTTTATTATCATGTAAATGTAGTTAGACATTCAATAAAATAGCGAAATACAATACAATGCAGATATTTAAGCAGTGTATTAAAAAGTATTTTAACACAATATTTAACACAATACTGAAATTCGATTAATGTATCTCTTCTTTTAAATAAAAAGAAAGAGATGCAATTCAACTTTTCTATTCTAAAAATATTAATTTCGATTGCGTATTTGGATGCTTAAACCGAATTCATTCCATTTCATATGTGTTGTTTTAAAGTTCATAATATAAAACTATTGACTGTAAGTTAATTTTGCAATCTAACATGAATAATTTTAACCATGAATCATTATTCTACATTAAGGAAAATCGTGCTTTTATGATAATTTTATCGAATCGTATAAGAATTATTTGTGGGATTTTTTTTTGCAAAAAGTAAGATCTATTTTGAAATAAAAATGGAGCAAGTAATAAAAAATTAAAAAAAAAAACATTTGCTTTCTGACGCTGCATGGGATATCTATTCTTTATATATCATCCTCATATCACTTATTTCCCTCATCGATTTAAACATCATAATAAGGAACACCGAGTTTTGAGATACTTCTTAATAGGTCTCTGCCACCTGCGATGATAACCAATAATTCAAAGTCATTGCGCTTGTCAAGTTTCAGTAGCTGTGTTTCCAAAACAATACTTATCTAATGACTAAATATTTGATCAGTAAGTAAGTGAATTTGTTCGCATTCCGAAAAAGTTAATTCCAGATGCAGATGCTTAACAATAAACATTTTCTGTGCGGAAATAGCTTATTAATATTACATTGTTAATATATGACAATATGCATTTTAATGAAAATAGGATGAAACATGGGCGCCGCTCATACATTTTGGAACATCTCATTGGATTTTAATTTGCTAAAAATCGATTCCACAATATCTTTTATAATGAAAGCAAGATAAAAATAAACAAGTATGTTTTGAAAAGGAAATTTCTGATAATGATTTTGCCGAGACAGTAATTTCTGTGAACTTATCTGTATCTACACTGATGACAAAGATGAAAATGTATTTGTGTGTATGCTTGGGTTGGCGCTCTACAGGCTTGATCGTTTGACCTGTGGCTATTAAATTTGCTACATGCAACATGCACACTTCGGAGGATGGGAATGTGCAACTCAGGGCCCCTTTTTTCCCCTTTTATTTTCACATTTGTAGTTTTTTCTTAACCTTTCTCTTTCTCTTGTCTTTTCTTCTTGGTTTTTATTTTTTATTTCAATCATTTTCTTTTTACACTGCTTTTTTTATCAAATGGACGAAACAAGATTTTTTTTTTATTTTTATTTTCTACTTTTTTAAGAGTTAGAATCTCTGTCAGAGGTGAATCTTTAAAGAGAGTTCTGATCTTTGAGGAGGCATGAAAATATTTAAATCAGAATGTCAAAGAGCATGAATCAAATGGAATGTCAAATCCAACTTGCAAATTATTTTGTTAATCCTAGTGAATGAAGCTTCTTATATTTGTGCTGCACGCTTTAATTGTAGCCGAAATTAAGTTGATATTTCCTTTTCTTTTTTCATTTTACTTTAGAAATGAATACACGACTTAAATCGAACGCTCGCCTATTTATTTTGGACGTCAGCAATATTTTTATTTTGTAGTTTTTTTAGAGCTTCTTTTTTAGTCAACACATAAACACCGTTTTTCTAATCTTATTGCTATGGTGGTTGCATAATGAATCATTTTAATATAGAATAACGGGGCACGCAAATCAAGATAAAAGGCTTAATTTGTAATATGTTACAGTCTGCCGGTTCGCATAATTTTGAACATTTTTGTTGATTCACAAAAAATATTGTAATTAGGAAAAAAAATTATAGCAGTTTATTAAAACAGAATACATAGACAATGAGTAAAACATTTTTTAAAAGCAATTAAAATAAAAGTTATAAAATATTCTTTTCCTCATTTATTGGCTACAATGGAGCACGAGTTAACAACTTTTTACTACCCGTTTTGGATGGGCACTGACTGTGCTGATGTATTAAGGTCCATCCTAAGAATCCTATAAAGCGAAAATTCTAATTCAAAATTAAAGAAATCCACGGCTTAACGTGCTTGTTACAACTATCCCCTGGCTCCCTTAAATGAAATAGTTACTAATACTCTAGATATTTTTTTTGTAAATGTTATTTTAGGAAGTAATTGATTAAGCTGGATGAATATATAAATGAAAATATAATATCTGTGAAGTAAATAATCAGCATTTGTTTTCAAAAATTACTAAAAAAAATCTTTTCAACTTCAAGAACAAGTCGCTAAAAAGTTTTAAATAATTGTTGAAAAGCAATTAAAATAATATATTCTCAAAATAGCCTCTAGTCTGTCATCATCCGCTGGATCAACTCACCAATTGGATGCATTTGCCAGCAATGGCCGAGTATCAATCGATAGCAAAGATTAACCATTTACGTATTTTCCGTTTCAAATGACACATTGAAAAAATTCATTTAGCATGGAAATTGATATATATTTATATATTGAAACTTATAATTGTTTCTTTGCATATTTTATCGCCAAATTATCATTCTAGAAGGCTTTAGGGATTGAAAGATTCTTTCATTTTCGATAATTAACATTTGAATAAGCTATTAATGGATACTTTAATGCTAGTATCATGATGTATCTCTAATATATTTTAGAGAAACTGCTTTTGAAACCTTCATAAAATATGTAGGCCCATATGAAGAAACTTTTTAATTTTTTTATTAACATTTTTTCCTTTTTTCTTTTAATAGTATTCTCAAAAAATTAATGAAATGAGACCAACGCTAAGATAATCACTGTGATTTTCTTAAAAGAATGAAACTGATTTTTAATAATATAACAGAATTATTGCGAAGGTATCTAGGGTGATTTTAAACTGCCCACAGAAAAAAAAAGAACTATTACTGAAAATTAGGAATAACTGGTAGAAAACAAATCTGACCTGGTTTTACCACCATTTGAATTATTATGAAATGTAAATAAAATGTAGAAAATGATATAAGATTTGAAAAAAAATCCTCATTTTATTTTAATTGTAGCATAAATGAAAAACGCCCGTTAGTCCTCTGAGTAGTTGAAAAATGCATGTAAATAAATAGAGTGGATGTTCCTATCGCTAATGTGGGCAGTTTCTTTGCGATTTTCCAACATCTTCGTTTCTGGTGCTTTCGACGTTCACTACTTTTAAATGTTCAGTGATTAAATCATGAAAAATATTCAGAACACATCAACCTGAGTTTAAGCAGTTGATTAGATATATTCCTCTCTTTTCACTTAAGGCCGACTCTTATCAGTTAATTTTAAATAAATATAAAATGATTTGCTATTGTTAAATGTAACAATAAAACTCTCCAAATTGATGTATTTGTTCAGGAAGAAGAGAGAAATATTTTATATTAGATAAGATTTTTATCACAGTATGTTAGAAAGCTGTGTCAAGAAACATATGACTAAAACTAGTGTCGATGTTGAAAAAGAAGGAGTACATTTATATATTATGCACATTAGGCTGGAACGAAAAAAAATCAATTTTTTATTTTTTATTTGTATTAGCACGGAAAAGTTGTCTTTTGGTGTAGACAAAATAAATTAAATATGAAAAATATTGAAGTAGATATCGAGGTGCCGCAAGGACGTTAAAGTTTCATATAATTGAAATTTTTGTTACATTAAAAAATTTTTTTGAACGAAATAATGAGCTTTTGATTTATAATTTGCAATAGCGCGATAAAGTTACCTTTTGGCATAGATAAGATAAACAAAAATTATAAAGAAATATTAGAGTACATATTGAGGTGCCGTAAAAACGTTAAAGTTTCATAAGAACACAATTTTTGCAACTTTTTAAGGATTTCTCATTTATGAAATAAAAAAGCTTTAAAAAGGCTTTGCCATATGAATAAATGCATAAAAGCAGTTTTACTATTGCACTGGCATAGCACTGAGTCGTCCCCAGAGCGGTTGTTATTGAGGTAAGGCGAAGAATTGTCTGCTTCCGGTGACAAGGACAGAGCTGGTTTCAAATCAGTAGCTTTGCCGAGTTCAGTTGAGTTGGTGTCTCAGCTCTGTATATTGTGTAACTGATTTGTTAGTTCGTACGCTTGTGTGCTTTGCTGTGAGTAAAAATGGCTCATTCTAAATTATTGAAGACAAGACAAATATCGGAGTGCTCTAATTTTGGGAAATTCGGCGATTTGCTTGAAGTTGATCTCACTACTTACTCACTAGTGCTACTGCTATAGTAGACAAAACCTCAAAATTTCTTCAGAAAAGGATGCTTCTGTAAGCAAAATATCTGACGCTTTCGTTCCCATAATAGAACAAATATGGTCAAGAGCTTCTACTCCCGTTGCTTCTAGCAACAGAATTTTACAAATGATAAAAGCTTATCATGCTAAATACAGAAATTTATTGAAGACTAAAAGCAGAAAATGTTCAGATAAGTTTGATTCCAACCTCACACAATTTAGAGAAGACGCTAAACGTTTGTTTGATATTGATGACTTGTATAAAAGAAAAAAAAAGTGTCAGTTATGGAATAAAAGTTTCTAAACGATCAACGCTCTAACAGAACAAAGGTTATAGGTAATATTGCTATTGCTAACACAAGTTCTTTGAGGAAGAAAGAAGCAAGAAAGAGGAAAGAACTACAGAGAATAGAAAAGTTCAATCAAGGACCGACAAAAAATACTAGTGCATCAGAAACGATTCCTGGCGACAATGGCAACGCTGAAGAACAACAGTGTTCTTTGCCAAAAAAGGCAAACCAACCAGATCCATCAAAAAGACAAGAAGAGATTAAAATACCAGGTGCCTGTGTAATTTAATATGAAGTTAAAACTTTCATGCACTTATGGTTTCAAACGTCTTATTAAAATTATTGCATGTTCACGCTACATCTCCGACGATCACAAGAACGTTATATACAAGATTATTCAAAGAAATGGTTACTTAGCTGCTTCAGAAAATAACCTTTCGTCCATATTAAAGGATGAACATAAAATTCAAAGAGAATTACTTTGTTTACAACGTGTTTTAAAAGCAAGAACGGAAAGTAAAGACAGAATCAGGAAGTTTAAAGTTTCAAAGATAAACCTCGATGCAAAGGATTATATCGACATGATCTCATGGCTTGAAAATGATGTAAATGAAGCCCTTCCCCCCTTTACTAAAATATGTTTCCAGTGACTCTCTCAAAGACTTTATACAGAAGGCATCTGAAATCGAACCAAATAGTATAGGGGACACGGTTATCTACTTTCCCCGGCTTCTTGTCGCATGGAAGCAGTGAAAAGATCTGTGAGATTGAAGGCCGAGTCGCCTCAAAATGTCTGTGGTTCAATCGCAAGGGAAGGATACATAAGAGCGAAAATTGAATCATGTGAGAATATGCCAAAATTTGATTAAAAAAACTATTTAATGTCGCAATAAAGTAGAAACAAACATTTTGCAGCTGTAACATTTATAATCATTAAGGATACAGAAGTAAGAAACGAAAAATTCGACATAAAATTATTTTCTTTTATTCTTCTACTTTATAATTAATAATTTTTTCCAGTTGTAATGCTTATATATGTATTTAAAATCATTTTTTGTAACATTATATGAACGAAAAATTCATAATTTTTTTTTAAATCAAAGTTTATAATTTTTAAATTTTGTTCAAACTTTTAAGTTCTTTGCGGTTTTTCGAGGTATTGTCATATTGCAATCAGAATTCTTAAAAATTCTTTTTGAATCTAAAAGCTAACTTTTCCCCTCTGGTACCAAACTAAAATGTAAGAAAATTTTTTTAAAGACCTACTTTAAAAATTTCATTTTTTTTTTCAAGTTCTTTGAGACAACTTAAGATAATGAAATATTGCAGCCAAATTTTTAAAAGTTGTTTTTGAACCTAAAAGGCAGCTTTTCAGCACTAATACCAAACTAAAATCTAAAAATTTTTTTTTAAAGGTCATTATCTTTCCACCCTAATGCAGATGATAAAAGAGAAAAACGGTTGTTACTGTAAGAGAACAACATCTGGTATGAGGGAACGAATTATTGCTATCTTCTGCAGTAATGAATTTCAATATATTTATTAACTCTGTTTTGCAGGGTAATTTCAGATCATTGATTAATTTATGGACACACAGTATATGAACTTAATTTTGTCATTTTACGAACGTAGCAACAGCATTGAAAGCACCCATACCACTCAATAGAAAAAAATTGTATTTAACTTATTTCATTACATTTTCTACAATATGATTAATCTGTAAAAATTCTATGTTAAAATATTATGTTATGACATTTTGTGCTCAATAATTAAATATTTATGTGCAAATAATTAATTAATAATTAAAATATTAGACTCAAAATAATTATGAGAAATAAAAATTGATTTAAGATAAAATTTGATTCAAAAGAATTTATAAATATAAGTTTGCATAAAGTTCTTAATTCATATGTTACATGGACTTAAAAAGTACGTTAAATTTCCAGTACGTTAAAAGCCTTAAGAGATTTGAGAAAATTGTTTGGAATTGTTCAATCAATTAGTTTTCAATTATTCAATTAATCAATTATTTTTCTCTTCTCGAATTGAAACAAATGAACATTTTCAAAACTTTTAATTGCACTGGTTTCCAAAATTTAAAAAGAAAATGTCATAAAAAGGATTATTACTCAAAAAATTACTTGTAGAATTTAATGAAACTGTCTTCCAGTATACAACACATAGTAAGGTTAAAACAAGATGAAAAGAAATTACTCTGAAATTATGGTGCTGTAGAAAGTAGCATCTTTGTAAAACGAACAAATCGAATGTGTCTGTCTGGTATAGGAAAAGTATATTCAATACGGATTACGACCCCCCCCCCCTCCAGAAGTAATATAATACATATAGTGATGAGTGATGCTGTCTATCAGTTTCGTAAGCAGTGAGAGCCATTGCTCTTGCAAAGAAGTGGAAAGAGTGACAAGGTTCGGTGGAGGAGGATTGAAAGCAGCTATATTTCTTCCTAAAGCATCCCTAAAATGTTCGATAGAATCCGGATGATCGAAATGGCCATTCTATGACTTGAATTATTTCCTGCCGAAGATTATCATTAAGCAGGAAACGATGTCTTATCCATACTATACAGATTCGAGCCCTGTATATGTCCTAGCGTTCTCATCATGTAGTAGGAAATCCCCACCTGTTGCCCCGACACAAGGGCTCAAGCATCAATTACGATCCTATTTGCCTAAAAATTCACATTTCCACGTGGAAAGATACGAAGATCTATGTGTTCAACCAAAGAAATAGGAAGAAAGAGGAAAGAAAGAGACCAAACACAGACATGGCCTCCTCCGAATGCATCTCTTTCACGGACGCTGACGGAGGGTAACAGCTCCAAATCAAATAACGCTTACTGTCGTTTCGGAGATTAAACCTGGACTCATCCATAAAGAGAACGGTCCTCCAGTGGACTTGTCGATGTGCCCAACTCACTTGACGTGACTTGAGTGGCAGGCAAGTGATTGATCGCCATGTTTACAAACTATCTTCGTGAAGATAACTATGCACAATTGGCGTTCACAGCAATTTTAAGATGCTGCAACAAGAGAGGATCTGATTTGAGGCAGATATATGGTTCTATTCCTTCGTGCGCATAACGAATAACATCGGCGTTCATCGTAGCGGTTGCCCGTCCTTAGTTGAACTTCCTGGATGAGAATCTGTGATTAGAAATTGTTTCTTACTTGCAAAGTTTACAACGATTCGAATGAATTACAAAGTTTGTGAACCATAGAAGGATTCACAATAAGTCATCTGATCATTTCTGTATGACTTCATCCTGCCTCTAGTCTCCCAACAGCTCTCCATCGCTGTTCATTGGGCAAATGATGACTGGACGTCATTGTTATGAATTGTTACCAGATTTATCTTAACATCAAGCAAAATTTGTAGGCTTGCTTTTAAACATGCAATTTTGTGCTCCTCGCAGATGACGTATTCTGAATGCAGCTAAACTAATTTGCAACTGTTTACACAGCAATTTTTATTTAACGACATATTCAAATTTTATAATGATTAGCTTATTTTGAGTTGGGTTATCACTATATTTGTGAATTTTTTTAATTTTTAAAATCCAGCGTACTTTAAACTGCATTTCTGCTAGAAATATGCTTACAATTTAAATTTAGAAAAGAATCAAATTGGTGTAATGAAGAGAGAGGAAAAAATAGTCATGATTGTTTTGTTATTCTTTTACTTAAATTCCTTTCAAAGAACGATGTAAGCAATTCATTATTCATAATATATTTTTATAACAATCCCATAAGAAATTTTGCATATATAAATGAATAAGGTGGGCTGACTTTAAAAAGAATATGATAAAGTATTTTAGGTTTAAATCGATCGAGAACTGCAGAGACCAGCAACTGATTCACTACAAAGAATTGGAATCAAAATTCGTAATTATTTCAGCATTCATAAAAACTTAATTTCAATGAGCCTGTATTTCATTTAGATACACTGATTTAGGTTAAAGAAGGATGAAAATTTACTTATGAGAGAAAAAATAAAAAGTATTTCATTTTATACATTTGAATAATCTTAAGAGTGTGAGGAACATTAGATTTTAAAACTATATTAAGCCAATAAAATAAAGTATTTATGGCCTAAAAATTCTGAAGAAAACCAGGTTGAAGAAACTGAACATTAATTAAGGTGTTTCCTTTTTCCTTTTAAGTGAGCTTACTTATTCAAGCATTAAATATGTTACACAGTTCTTGGATTTTAGTTTACTTGAAGTTTAACATTTAAATAAAAAATATTTTACAATACAGTAATGTTTTTTCTTGCCATGGAAATTCCTTAATTTTTTCTCTCAGTATTACTCGAACGCATAAGTTAGAACTGAAATAAAAGACTTAATTGATTTAAAATGTGTAAATGCATTTTTGGGGAGTTTTTTGCATCTTCAAATTATAATTCAAAATTTACATCTAATTAAAACGCATCAAGTGTATTAAAAGAATCCTTAAATAATTTTTGTTTTAAAAGTCGTTAAAGTCGTTATTTTTTGTTTTAAAGGTTTTCTAGAAAATAGATTTATTTTCATTTCATTCTAAAAAAATATGTTGTTGATAGCCAAGTTTATTTAGATAAAGAATCAAAGCAGTAAAGAAAAATAAAATATCAAAGCAAATATTTGATATAAAAGAATAACTATTCCGTATTTATATAATATAGCATTTTAGAGAAGATATATATTGTCTATGTATGAATTGTTTTTGTAAATAAAAGAAAATTTGTGTTTTTAGATTCAGAAAAAGTTTAGTTTTCATTTTCAAAAAATAAAATAAAAATCAGTACAAGCTTTAAACTTTGCTTAATTGAAAATGATCATATGATAAAAATATGTGAAAAAGAACAAAAACTCTTAGAAAAAAATGAGATTCAAACTGAATTTCTTGCAAATATATCTTTTGTAAAGAAATTTTTTAAAAAAAATACTGGTTTTCAAATTAAAATGTAACAAATAATTGGATTTTATTAGAAAAAAAAACACATTTACTTTAGAATCCAGCCGAAAAGAATTATAAATGATTTCAAGTATATTTATTAGCTTAAATGGTTAAAAGAAAATTTGAATATAGTGTGTGTGTGGTATGTGTGTGATTATATTGTTACGAATCCGTAATGCTGCTTCCCAGCATAGTTGGTTCCATCAACAGAAAGAAAGTTTTACAGTCATCTGAATGGAACGGAGTCCAGGTGAAACGTCGGGAGTCCCAGAGCTTGGCGACAAACTTGGCGACCATTTGGCGACTTGGCAACCAATTTGGCGACTTTGGCGTCAAAATAGATTATACCCGAAACTTCGAGAATTTTCCCGATCCGTCCAGTAGGAACCGAGATACGCCTCGAACGTTCCTGATTGGTTGAGAGGCTTCTAGCCCCGCCTCCTGAGACCTATAAAAGGGGCTGCAGCTGCCAGAGAAGTCAAGTCAGTAATCCGAGTCCGAGTCGGAGAAGTAGAAGACAGAGTAGTCGGAAGCGACGGAGTCAAGCTAGTGCTGAACTGAGCTGTGCGCTACTGTCTGCAGTAGATTCTGGTTGTATGCTGCTGTGTGTGCTGTTGTATGCTACACGTCTCGGGAGAAGATAATCGTTTTCTGTGCTGTATATAGTTGTCGCTTTTGTGCTGTCCTGTGTATCTTCGTGTAAATAAACGTCGTTGTTTTATTTTGTACTGCCGCCTGCTGATTGAGCGTTCTTTACACCATATCACTTCCACTACCCA
>JAPMOR010073991.1:0-12237 GCA_026543865.1 Argiope aurantia | reverse complement strand
AAAATTGAATAAAATTTACAAATACATTTTAACTGCAGACAAATGTTCAAAACTTAAAAGTACTTTTTATAAGAAATTTTTATAAAAAAATAATTTTGAATACAAATATTAAAAAAAAAAAAAAAAAATTGAAATTTTAAGAAAAAATTATGTAAATTTTTTTCTGTGAATAATTAGTTTATAAATTGATGTATTGGATTGTTCGGAAAGTAATTTCGTTTTTTCCCGACAGAGGATTTAATTGAATTTTTTTTGCACCCAACTTCACATTTAAGCCGTATAATTTTTATATGCTTTGAGAGCTCATATAGCAAGGCTTGTGTATGAAAAATTCCAATTAATGCTAAGCAGTAGTTTTGGGTTGGTGCCCTTTTAAATATGGAGAGCGATAAGCAACATTTTCGACATATCTTACTGTTTTACTACAGAAAGGGTAAAAATGCTGTTCAAGCCAGAAAGAAATTGACCGATGTGTATGGAGAAGGCGTGTTGACAGTACGCCAGTGCCAGAACTGGTTCGCTCAATTTTTTAGACGGTAAAACCTTCACCTCAAATGAGGAGGTCAAAAACCACCTCGGTCAGTTTTTTGGCAGCAAACGCCAAAAATTTTATGAGCGTGGAATTATGTTACTACCGGCAAGATGGCAAAAGGTATTGGACCAGAACAGCCAATATATAATTTAACAAAGTATTTGTTTATTATCCGAAAACTGACTTTCATTTCCACAAAAAAAAAAACGAAATTACTTTCCGAACAACCCAATATAAATCATAGAAGAATTTATTTTAAGCATGTGCACGAAATTGTAGATTAATAGTATATGTAGTCTGTGAGAAAGCTTGCGCATAAACTTCATTTTTTTGTTGAGAAAACGACAATAAAGTAATATATATATATATAGTAAAAAAAGAATTTGAATAAGTTGAATGAAAATCCCCCTACCCCGCCTTCCCAGAAGAGCAGGCACTACCCTTAATTAGCTTAAAATGCCCCATTTCTTTTCAAATTGCAATTTTTTTCTCCTTATGTGCATCAAAAAATGCTGCGGTTGTATGTCTTTTGACATTCTGGCAGGGGAAGTTTCTGTTTACATTTAATAGTGATTTAGTTTTTTTTTCTCGATAAATCTGGAAGTTTTTATAGCATTGTTAAAATTTTAGTTCTAAAATGTTCGGAAAAGATGCAATTCTAAAATATATATTTTTAAAAATCAAAAATTTTGAAGTTTAGAGGTCTTTAGACCTTGTTAAATAATTACAATCAAATTCATTAAAAAAACTAATACCTTAAGTTTCTGAAACTTTCTAAAATTGACCATTTTTACATAATGTTGCCTGTGGATATTTCTGTTCCGTTATTTTTATTTAACTAGTTTTATTCCGTCTCTCTATGACTAAGGGCTCTATCTAAAAATTAATCATTGGATACATTCAAGACCATATTAATTCCTACAAATATTTCTGTAAGAAATCCACATCTAAAACGGACGATTTTAATTTCCTTTTAATATCAGAGGTATATTTAGAAAGCGGCGACCTCGATATGAAGTGTCAAACGTGACATCTTATATCCGTATTTTCGAATGTTATTGTTTATATTACCTAGATTTTGTGGAACTTTCTGTAGAAGAATTTTTACTGAGAAAGGAGGTGAAATTTTCCAGAGCAAATGCTTCAATGGAAGTTGTTCTTAGGTGAAATGCTAAATTAAATGTAAAAAAGAATTTCTTCTATAACACTGCTATATGATAATTAGTGCTAATTGCAAATCTTATTACGAATTTTTCATTAAATCCTGTAAGAATATACGAAATTATAGAATGCGTAAAAATTAATACATGATGTGTATGTTTTAAACTTTTAGGTTCCATTTTATGATTATAAAAATAACTATTTAAAGAATCATTGAAGCATCTAACGTGCATTTCGAAGAAAACGAAAATAAATCTAATACGAAATAAGTAGTTTATTATAAATGGCATGTTTTAAAAATATAATTATTTCTGCATAAGATTGCCATATGTGTTCAAAAAGAACTTATTGGACACTAAATTAATTTTTGAATCAATTCTTGCTTTGGTAATATCGTTTTCATTTCGAAATAAGCAAACAGTTAATCGAATAATATTTTTATATTCTTTATTCTCATATGAAACTGAGATACATTTTTAATCTTTTAATATATAATATCAAAACTGTACGAAAATGTTTAATAAAACTTGACATTTTTATTCGTCCATACTACTTTTTTCGTTTTTCAAGTACTCCCTAATACTGTAATGCATACATTCTACACATTATTCATCAACACACTTTTTGTTGGTCATTCCCAGTGAAGCCTTCATTTCTATAAGCGATACTCTCCACGTATCAGACTTCCCTTAGTTTTCAAAATTCATTTTTGGACATACATCTATCTGTAAACACGATAATTGAAAAACACATTGAGCTACACGGATGAAATTTGGTATTTTGTCTTTATTATAAATTTTAAGATTCCTAATAAATTTTGAATGAAATCTATTCAGGGGAAATTTGTATGGGAGGCCTGTCCGAATACAAAATTAACGATCATTACAAAACGAAGATAGATTAGATGAATAAAAATTGTACACAGATTTATCATCTAATGTGGAGCTATGTACCAAATTTGGAATCAAATATGTGATTTGCTTGTACTTTTATAATCGTGGTAACACAAAATCAAAATGTTTTAAATATATGAATTTTGGTATTCTACTTTTTGATAATTAGTTACGGTTACGAATTGTGTAAATTTCAAGAATTTGATACTCCTTTCCCTTCGCCAATCCAATGCCACTGTATGTTCAAGGAATGCAAAATGCAGAAAAGGGAAAACAGAGGGGAAATGTAGTACAGGTTGTCTAATTATACAAGAAACTCGAGGGTAGAAGTGTTTAATTTATTATCAAACATGACAAAATACACTTTGCTATCGAGCCAACAGCTGTGAATGTATTGCAAAATCGCCATCTATCTTCCCCTGATAGTTAAACAAATAGTTTCCATGAAACACGAAATTAAGAAAATTTGATTTGCTCTCTATATTGTCACTTTAATTTCTTCTTAACGATGTATAGTTTTTGAATTCGCAGTTAAATTTTCTATTCTTAAACTGATCACATTTTATATAGATTTAAATAATTTTAATTAAAAAAAATATCAAGACTTTGGATTCGTTTTAGATTTTAGAATTGTGTAGAAAAATCGTTTGCAGTCTTTCTTTTATTTTCCTCCTTTTTATTCACTTGGCTATGAAATAAGTGTAATAAAAAATAAATTGAAAGATGACTGTTGAATAGAATAGTGAAAGTATCAGAGGATTTGAACCGATACGTATCCTAGAGAAAAATTCATTCGTTTTGTTGATTTATGAAACGTATTTCGAAAAGAAAAGATACAGATAACGTAATTTTCTAAAAGATGATTTTGATCGAGAAATTTCGGTTCTAGAGAACTACGAATTTCAATGAATTTAGCACTTTACAAAAGCAATTCCCATACACATGTTTTATTTTTTATTAAATTAATGTATGAAGGTATGATATTGTTATGTTTCAGTTTATTAAATGAGGGAAGCCGTAGTTCTTCCCGGTGGATTTGGCAAAAAGAAATTTCATAGTGAACAAATAGTGAGATGAAACATGGGATATGAATTCGCATCCCTAAATGAATTGTATTTGAGGTTTTTATACTTTCTCACAGTTAAAAAGAAATTCGGAAAGTTTAAGCAATCTGAAACCTTTTAGGGAATCCTTATTTAAATACACATGTAAAAGTATTTCATTTTTTTTTTGAATACGAAAGGCTAAAAGAAAGAAATATTAACTGAGAAAAATAAATATTTGGATAAATAAATTGCGAATAAGGTTTAAATCGAAAGTATTTTGAGTAGAAGGAATCACAATTATTGCATGCAAATGTTTAATTTTATATTTAAATTCCGAAGAGAATTTTGCTTCAAAATGTGACAATGGTTTATATATTTTCTTCAGAATTTTTCTTCATCACGTTTTTGAGTTCTGTTCGTAAAATGAAATGATATATTGAGGCCAATTTTTCAATCACTCTAAATATGCTGAAATTTTAAAATTTTGAACAGTTGTATATTATAAACATTATCTTAACCCTTTAATCTCCAAAATGTAATTCAATGAATAATTATTCTCCAAAGGAAAGTATTTGTTTATTGTCTCGAAAAATTCAATAATCGTTTAAAAATGATTTTCTCTAAAAAATTTATTTATTACTTCTCATTACTTATATAAAAAAATCAAAATATTGCTCCTTTTGTATAGATCCTGAGACGGGACATCTGAGTACAAAGAATAAATTTAAATTTTTAAAAAAATTTAACCTTGATTGTGTTTAATCTTTATTCGAAACACGAGTTGTCATTTGGTTTATGCATAAAAGGCCGATTAACTACAAGATTCCTTAATATTTATAATGAATTTATGTATTTTAAATTTCAAATTCAAAATAAAGGATTTTTCTTAAACACTTTATTTTGAATTTGAATTATTTTATTTTTAGTCAACTTGAATAGAATTTGCTAAGAACTTGAAAAACAATTATATTTCTTTGAATTAAACCATGTAATTAATAATCGTGGTACATTATTTATTTCCTGTTTTCAGAGGAGGTAAAAAATAGTGCAATGATATTAAAATCAAAATGCTCCAAACAAATAATATTTTCAGCATGTATTAATAGATGGCATAAAGTAACACTAAATTGTGATTTAAAATCGGATAAAATTAATCTAAATATATAGCTTCTCATTGGCATGACCTTTCTTACATAGCGCTACATTTCTCATTATCGTATGGGTAACTTTTTCATATGATTGCAAGTCATAGTGTAGAGAAATATTTTTTAAAACTGGAGATCGTAAAAGTGGAGCAACAGAATTAGATGTAGACTTTGAGCCATTAAAATTTACTATCATATCCTAATCATCCAACTCTGAACTGCTGCGGACGAGATAACTTGTTGCAGAGATCTAGACTACTAATCGAGAAGGCTCGATGTTCAAAACCCGTTTGCTCTAAATGGGTCAGTTATGTCTCCGTCGGATTTCATTATTTCCCCACCGCTGTGGCGTAGATTTTTGGAGAAGTAGTGAGATGGGGTGGAATGGGATGGCTGGTAGGCAGGCTTGGATGTCATCTTCGTTATCTGATCACAGTTCAAAATTAAGAGGTTTGACACAAAACAACCCTCATATTGCTTTTAAACAGGGCATAAATATATCGGAACAAACTAAACCGAACTTTAAATATGCTCAATTAAGACATAAAACGACAAATCAAAACCAAGGATTTAATTATTTTATATTTTTAAAGAACTAAAAGCCGGCGTCCTGGATAAAGGTAGCGCGTCTTCCCCGTGACCTGGGCTTCCCGGGTTCGAGACCTGGTTCGGGCATGGTTGTTCTTCCTGTTCTATCTGTCAGATGTGTGAATGTGCCCACCCCCCCTGTAAAAAGGGGCTGTGCAAGCGAATGTGATGCGTGAGTAGCTAAGACGTACTCTTGGCCCTAGTTGGCGCTACTAAAACAAGAACGCTCCCTTGGCTTAAAATCACTGACTTCGTCAGCGAGCTTGCCCATGGCAAGTGCCATTATAAACAACAACAACGAACTAAAAACTGAAATTTTCAATTTAACTTTTTCAGTTAAACAAATCCCAGCTTTTTAAGATTTAGAATAATTAGAGTAAATCAAAAATTATAAAATTATAGATTCATTGTTAGTGATTATGAAATTCAATTAATAAGAAATCGGAAAATTATCAGAATCTGAAATTAAAATAACTATCACGTAAAAGGTGTTTACAGGAAAGTTGCTAAACAAATAAAATGTGTGAATCTAGAATCAATTTGAAAAGACACGAAAATGTGAGAGGATTAATGTGTCAATCTATTCACCTGTTCTTAGACTAGACAAATTAAGAGGGACATATAATGGTTATAGTTCTGTTGTTTAGTTATCTTTGCTCTGAATTTTTACAATGAATCTAAAAATTGTTTGAGCCTTTATTTGAATTCAAAGATTAAAGCAAAAAGTGGGAATCATTAATTAATTTTGTTAACTGTGTCAGATAAACATTATGCTAATGAAGACAAGAAATATAATATTAATTGCAATGTAATTGAGGTTGAAAATCGAAAAACAGATAGTAAATGCAGAAAAAAACAGATATAAGGACATAAAGTAGTTCATGATATTTTTTCTTGTTGAGTAAGTTAATAGACTCAAACTTGTTTCACGCATGGGATCAACTTGTTGTTAATTCCCAATTCAAAATTGTTGTTAATAGTTCCAAACTTAAGTACCACATTAAGTATAAATGATGGCAATTAGCGAGGTTTCCTAGTTTTATTTCTTGTTTAAGTGGAAGCGAAAAAGAAAAAAAACACACACACACACATTTCAGCTTTTATTTACCAAATTTCTGTTGCTGTTGAAACATTTAATTGTGAGCTGCCTGTATTGATGGAAGGATATACGAATTATAGTACTCATATAAATAACCCAGATAAGCAGTTGAAAAAGTTTGGAAGAAAATAATGGATTGCCCAAGTCCAAATAAAATATTATGCAGCATCAACATTTATTTGAAAAGATACGTGAAAACATACATGAAAATAGTAATCATTAAATATAATTATCAAAAAAATTGCGTTAAAATACAATAAGTGTAATAATGAAGATATTGGTGATATTCGATTCCTATCTAAAAAAAGGAACTAATATTACTTTATTTTAAAATATTTATCTATATTAAGATCAATAACAACGCATAAGGATATTTTTATTCATTTTATTCAACTTTTAAAATTCCAGTTACTCATTTCAATTTGGTCTTACTTAGACAAAATAGTGTTGTTGTTTCTTATGGCACTTGCCATGGACAAGTCCGCTGTTACAAAGACAGCGATTTTAAGCCGGTGGAGGAGCGTCTGTTGTTTTTTATAGTAGCGCCATCTAGGGCCAAGAGTACGACTTTGCTACTCACGCATCACTCATTCACTTGCACAACCCCTTTTTACAGGAGGGCACATTCACACATCTCGCAGATAGAACAGCGGAAGAACAACCATGCCCAAACCAGGGGGTCGAACCCAGGACGGCCAGGTCACGGGGAAGACGCGCTACCGACAAAATAGTAGAAGTGATATTTCATAAGAGGTTCAAATAAAATGATCCATATAAAAACCAAAACTGAATGGGCAGCTTGAAAAATGGAGCAGTTGCCAATAAATTGAAGTGTATTTAAGATGCGCAAAATTTGTGTTCACATATAAATACCCCTTGTTAACTGTGAAAAACGAAAAAAAAAATATTTTAATAAACTGTTTTATTTCTCTGATTATTCTGATACTGAAATCCACTTAACACAACGTTTATTACACCTGGAAAGGGAGAGTCTGCTCTTTTTATACAACGGAACGTAAAGGCACAATCAGCTCCTTTATTAATAAAAACAAGGAACATTTGAAATAATTTTAGAATAATTGTAAGTAAACTAAGTAGTATTAGTATGGTATTAAACTACATAACGACTAATTATTTTATCAACTCGATAGTAACGTTTCCCGATAAAGGCACGCAGCTTCAGAAATGGCTCCTAGGGGCTCCTTAAAGGAAAACTAGTTAGGTCTAGACTAGATAATTAGATATAACTAGGAGACTAGCTAGTTTGCTAGAATATCTCTAGTAAAGACCTCGGAATCTATAAAATTCTTAAAGGTGTAAAATCAAAACATTTATTTGGTCTAAAATGAATACAATTTTCAGTGCGTATATTTGAAATTTGTGTTTGAACATGATATAATTTGCGAGTTTCCTTTTATCGTGAACCTTTTGCAGACTGCCCCCTGTCCATTTTATTCTGCACTAACACCGAACTTCCGGGATGTAATTCGAGCCAAGTCCCTTCGATATGATTCAAGCATTGCACGCTCATCTTTCTCTCTTTCTCTCTCTCTCTCTCTCTTTCTTTCTTTCTTTCTTTCTTTCTTTCTTTTTTTTTTTTTTTTTTTGAAAATTGCAATAATTTTTTCTGAAATTGCAAACTTGATGAATCGCAGCCTTCTACTATTTTACCAAGAGCTCACCAGAAAAGCTATTGGTAAAATAGTAGAACTGGAGTAGTACTGTATAACAATAATGTCAAATACGAATCTTTCAAGTCTGTTAAAAGGTTTTCGGAAAGGTCTTGAAAGATAGGTCTGTTAAAAATTTTTTTCTCAATAGTGGTCTTTCAAGTTAACTAAAAGTTTCGTTGAAAATATTATTAGCAGTCTTTATATTCCTTTCTATTTAGATACTTATCCAGTAGACTTAGAATTGATTTTTACTTGCTTAAATGTTCAACGCTTAGAAAAATAGTCAGTTTCGGAAGTTGAATGGCAGTAATTTATCTCTTATAAAATATAGAGGGTCTCGCAAAAATGGATTGAATTAAGGTTATCACTACAACTATTATTATGCAATTATAAATATATTCACTCTAAAGAAATGTATTCGTCCAGTACATGTATCTAAAAGAGCAAAATTGAAGGTAAAAAAAGGGAGGAACATATACCCTTCCGATATATTCATAGTTGCATAATCGAAATTTGTAAACTGCTAATTGCATTTCAATAAGTTTTCATCTATAATTTAATCGAAAAATTATGTAGAATTAATAAAGTAGAAAAAGTCTATAGCCACTTTTCCCCAAGGAGATATAAGACTAGAATTCAAGGAAATGCAATTTAATATATATTGGGCATTTTTCTAACATCTCCTTGATATCTTCAGATATTTCAAGCCAGATTACGCATTTTCGAACCGTAGTTTTGAAAATAACTAAAATTCTTTTAAACGTTCTACTTAAATTTTCTTTTAGCGATCTTTTAGGCACAATAATTAAATCTACTTTTAATAACAAACCATCAATAAAATTCAGCTCATCTTTAAATTGCAAATATTTTTTAGTTGCGAAACTCGCACTGCTGCTGTTCCAATGAATTCTATTCTAACACTCTGCTATTCCATTCAGATTCTAACAGTAATTTTACCTCTTGCCGTACAGGGTAATTTGTCATAGTATTGCTTATTTCTTGCAACTTAATATCAGATAATGTATGTGTATCAGCCAAATCTGGAAAAACTTCCGCCAGGAATGGGAAATGATTTTTAATTAAAGTTTGTTTTGAAACTGTATCATATAGATACATTTTCTTCGTCTTTTTTTTCTTTTCTTCAATTTTTCTCTTTTAAATACATATCGGACAAGATACATTTTTTTAGAGTGAGGACATATTTAGAATTATATATTCACAACAGGAACTATAACAGGTACTAAAATTATTAAATCTTTAAACTCGTGGCTGATCAACTTTCTTTTAGTCATAGCAATCAGGGCCATATGGACAATGAAAAACTTAGTGCCATAGATATACTGATGAAATTACTGATTGCACTAACGCTAGAAGCTCTTCCTCAGTATGGGCGTAGTGAAGCAACTGGCTTACTTTGCTGTTGCAAAACTGATTCTGACCCAAATGGAGAGGAATCAACTGCAATTTCAGATTCAACGTTATGATAAAAAACACTAAAATCTGATATTTCATAATTTTTTCTTATTTAAATTTTTTTCAAAGGAAGAATTCAAAAAACATATTGTACTCATTATGATAAATTATCGCCGTAGGAGATTAGGAACTATTAATTTTAATAATTAAACAGTAAAAATAATTTGCACTTGATTAAAAAAAACACTAAAGGTGTTTTCTCAACTTAGTCATCACGCAATGATGAAAATGTAGTAACAAACAGTTTATCATTTATCTTAGTTATGAATAAGACGGCCAGAACAATTATTTCATTTTTTTTTCTAAATCCTTTGGGAAAATACAATACGCAATGTTATTTATGTGTATAACTTTCAATATTTTCCCAAAATATTTATGTTGTGGTTTATTTTTAATAGAATTTTCGTGAGATAAAAAAGTTGAATTTGCTTTTATCATAAAAAGAATCTGAAATTGTTTTAATAATAACCGACGTTAAATAGCAATAAACATATTTTTCAAAAACGCTAATTGCGCCAATAAATCATGAATCAATAATTTACTTATACATGATTTAGTCACAATTTTTTTAGTCTCAATTTTTTAATGCATTTCTCCCATGATAACATATTTATTTTATCCTAATGCAATAAACTTGCGTAATAAGTTTTTTAGGCAGTAAAATAAATCATCAAAGACCCTACAGAAAAAAAACAAGCAAACAATTTTCAGATGACTCAAAAAATTTAGGAATTATAATCACTAGACTGAAAAATCACGCTATCATAATGATCTGGAGTTAATTCGTTTACTTTTATATTTTTTAAAAATTTTGCTCTTAATCATGCCAACGAAGACATAAAAAGAAAATTTAATATCGCTGAAATGCGCCAAATATATGACGATAGTTATTAGCTCGTAATTTAATGAAAATTGTTGTTTCAAAATGCATTTTAACCAGCGGAAGTAGTATCCCCAACATTTTTTTCGCATACTCACAAATACACTTGTCATGCTAGAGAAAGCCTTAATTGGCACTGGTTTACAATAGTTAAGAAGTATTAATTTTTGTCGTGAATTTGGCATTTATACTGAATCTATCGTGTGATTTTTGGCGAGTTATTTCGCAATTAATGCCTGGCTTGTGTTAATAGTATCCAAAAATTGATTTTGTATTTTAGACACGTTTTTCTCAACCGATTAAAACAAAAATTTCACACAAAACTAAACATGTAGTCAAAAATCTTCATACCAAATTCGATATATCTAAGTCATTGCGTTTTTGATTTATAGCTTTTATTTATTTCCGAGAATACAGACCGACAGACAGTCTACCCGTTGTTGGCTTTGACTCAATTTAACAGATGTCAACAATATAAATGTAAAAACTTTTTGCCAAATATCATCTATCTATCTTTCTTCGTTTTAAATTATATTCGAATGGTCGGTCAGACGGACTTCCACCGAAGAGATTTTACTCAAAACTTGACAGAAATCTGCAAATTTGGTGTAAAGACCATGTACCAAATTTCAAAAGTCTAGCTCAAATCGTTTTTCAGTTATCTTTGACACAGACAGACAAACGGAAGTTTTCCAAAGATGTGTTTTCCGATCTTGGTGAATTCTAAAACGTGTAGATTCGTCAAAATCTCGAGTTCGAATTTTATTGACGATTGCTATACTTTCTCTACATTGCGTAAACGAGAACGTAAAAATTCATTAAAATAATAAAAACTACTAGTATAAAATATTGGCACCACTAATTATAATTATAATTATACTGAATTGAATTTTGAATGATGTGAAGAAGCTTTTTATTCAGTTTAATGTCTCAAAATTATCAAAAATTAAAACTTCGATAAATTGTTATTTGAATTTTGAAGCAAATTTTCATATTTAGAATATAATAATTGAGAAATAACTACAAAAGAAGCTGATTTCAGCGAAATATTGAACTTGATAGCAAAAAACAATCAGAAAAAAAAAGCATTTATTCAACTATTCTATTTTATCCGTTTGTAAATATCCTTGGAAATGTGAATCTTCGAGCTTAATGAGAAAGAATGAAAAAGTGTACAAAATTGTAGAAAATCTAATCGCTTTTTGTAAGCTTAAACTATTTCCAACAAAGTAACTAAGAAAAGAGCCGAGAATTCTGACAGGGCACACAATATTTATCAAATGGAACGAATCACATTCATTTTTATGGGTTTCTTTCTATCTTTTGTGTGATACTTGGAAATTATTCCATCGGAAGTTTTCAAAAAATCAGAAATCGTAGAACACCATCTTAGTAGGGAGTCACGTTTTCTGGTCTCATTTTCTTTCCTTCCGTTTGCTCAACTCGTAGAAAATGTTATTTCTCCGATTGAATGTCCCGAGTCTGATGCCAATCCCAGTCGATGCAGTCAAAGAGCATTTCAGCGAACGTCTGTATTCGAAGACTCTTGTTTCACCGCCTCCAAAGAAATAAAGAATCGCTTTCTTTCCTCTCGTGACTTGTATTTAGCATTGGTTTTAAAGAGTCAATGGTAACGACCACTGTTTTTTATATATAATTTTATACCGAGAGTAAATTGAAGATGTTAAGAATGATCCTATTCTTGGCGAAATGGAAAAATATTTTTATAACAATTATTTTTGGCGAA
>JAPMOR010073973.1:28741-41061 GCA_026543865.1 Argiope aurantia | reverse complement strand
AATATATTTTATTCTTTAAAATATATTTTATTCTTTAAAATATATTTCTTATCTTTTCTTAGAAATTCATACCAATTTTGGTACATATGAAACAGGATTTCTCTCAAATTTTACTTAACGAATATTTCACGGCCATCACATTCACTTAATCAAGAAGATTACATGTAAAAGGAATATTTTGTTTTGTTCTTCTGTTTTTATTAGAACGTATGCTTTTTAAAAAATTTTATACAACCTCAAGAGTAAATACATTTTTACCATGCATCTCGTATGAAAATGTAATATAAAAAGCATAATTTTAGTGAATCATATGAAAAAGTAACATGAAGAGCTTATAAATCTCTTTTGAATTATTAAATCTTGTGAATATATTAATTGAAAAAACTTCCGAAAATTAATTAATAAAAAACTTTTTAGGAATAGAACATAATTTCTTTTCTTTAGAAAGTCAGCCCCCTCAGGGGCTCACCTACTATAGGTGAGTACGGGTGTCCCAATCCCGAGGTACCCAGGGATCTATACTCCCTTTATGTTTCCACTCCCCTCAGTCTTCTGCTGTTAGCTTTCATTATTCTTTCCCTCGAGGGTAGACGAGGGAGCTCTCCATGAGAAGCTGTCGCCGCTCTGTTTGCTTCCTGCTTCTCATGGACAGCAAATACCCCCACGTGTTTGCCATGCGTGGCGACCCATTGGACGTATAATTCTCTATTCATTTCCATAGAATTCTATAGAAAAAAACTATTAATTCAAATTTAAATGTTCAAAATTTAGGTAAATCATTAGTTAAATAAAAATATATAAGCCTAAAAAGTATGAATGTAAGAACTGAACAGCTTTCAGTAGAAAATATAACAATAATAAATTCACAATTTTCCAGTTCCCAATAATTTGTTATTTCCCAGTTTTAAAAAAAGGACGAAACAAGTCGGCTTCCATTCACTTTTCTCCAGTGAAAATTTAATGCCAATAAATATTGATCTTCTTATAGGAGATTTATGATTTTTACATAATTTAAGAGAGAAAATTTTCCTTTATAAATAGAACTACACTTAAATAATATTAGGCATTTTAAATGATAGATTACATATCATTTAAAATCTATTGCGGAAGTACATCAAAGTTGGAGCGACTTAAAATTAATGTGAACGATGCTAAATCGTAACCATCGAATTAAGTTAATAAATAAAAAAATTAATTAACTGAAACATCGGCAACAGGAAAAATAATACAGCCTGGTCGGTTTGTTGAATATTTAATTTATTAAAACAAAGAAACATATTGTTGTCAACGAAGAAAAAAGTTTATTTGATGAAATTAAAGAAGAAACCATGGAGTTAAATTACCATCATTAAAAAGATTATTGTTTGTATTTTGAAGGGGTGTAAATATTTTTTTAATACGTCAATCTTTTCTGAAGTTACTGAAAATAAAGATCAAAATATCATCTAATTTTTAACTAAAGAAAATTCAAAAAGAAGTTCTAAGTGACATATATATCCGAATTTTAAAGCATATTTGTGCCAGATTTTCAATAATTCTAATGTCTACTCTCTATTATGACAACAAACATTCAGACACACATACATCCGCTCATATTAAAGCAGAGAAAAGAAAACAGAAAAGCTTATATGATTTTAATTAAACAAAATAACTTTTGTCGGTATTAACAAACAAAATATTAAATATTTCTAAAAAATATATTTCATTAAAGGCCAGTATTCACTCCAGTTTTGGCGCAAATATTTAGCTCGAAATTCATTGAAAACTGAAGCCACTCATCGAAAAATTGAACCATGACATGATGTTTTTTCGAAAACTGCAAAATAAACTTTATCTCGATCGAAACCGCTACCAAGTTATTTAATCAATTTTTCACTTTCTTCTATTTCCGATGGTAGCACAACAATTCCGTCAATGCTTAGATAATTAATTATACACCGTATATCAACAAATGATAAATTATTTTCTTTCGCTAACATTGCTTATGCAACACGTCTTATTTTAACTTCATCAAATTTTATCTTAATCATGGAAAATGTGTATATAATTTTTTTAGAGCAGAGCAAACTTTCAGTATGTTTTGATTAATATACTTGTCATAAATCTTAGAGCGTATTTTGAACAAACTATCGTGTTGATTTTAAATCATTCATCCTATTTGCTGAGGGATACTGACATTAAATTAATGAATTCCAACCGAAAGATAAAAAAAAATACTTCGTTTAAAAATACTCGGAGTTATAATGTAAACTGATCTGCTACTCTATATTGTATAGTAAGTTGTAAGCAATATGTAAGTAATTGTAAGCAATATGTCGACTCGATGAGTGAGGTTACAATTAATATTCAAGAGCATGAAGCAGAGGATTCAGAAGTTTGTTTAAATAAAATAGAAAAACACGCATATTTTAATGAAAGATATGCAAAACATTTGATATATTGCATATAATCACGCACAAGGATGATAATCGTTTTTTTTTATAAATTGTTCTTGCCAATTAATAATGAAAGAATGTGCCAGTACAATTCTCTAGTTGCCACTCAATTACTATAATGAATATAGAGAATCAAAAATAAAAAAATAGATACCTTAAAAACTTTAAACTTTATCCTTAACACTCTTAAAAACTTTATTCTTCATCTAATTTAATTCATGTTAATTATTTTATAACTATAACGAAAATAACAGTTTTAAACAGAAAAATTCAATGTTTAATTAAAATTTAAAATATTTTCTTCTCATTTAAGCATGACCATGATGTTGGGTTAACATAATTTTTTTGGGGGAAAATTTTTAACATGCTAGTTTATAAACAATTTTCCTTTCTTCTTAAAGTCGCAGTAAAAATTACATGTAGATGAAAATTATCATCGCAAAGGGTGACACATGTTTGAAACATGAATATTACTTAAAATTAAACAAAACAATTTTCATTGAACTAATAATAAAAACCTTAATTGTATAACATTATCACATGTTTTAACTTCCTTCTTGTATTTTTGGATAATGATATATCTTCTACACGTAAACGAACGTATGCTAACATTTTAAAAACAATATCTTCCGAAAATTCTAATTTTCTCATATTTTCAAATTAAATTCGAAATCATTTAAATAAAAAATTATTTTTATAAGAATTAAATATAATTCTTATTTCTGAATTGTTTCCGTTAAAATATTTCTGTATCTCATCTTTTCAACAAATTTCTACACCCCTTTTTCCCCTCGAAGGCTTTAATGCTGCGTAATATACTCAATTAAAAATCTATAAAAATCACTGGCAAGTTTAAAAAAAACTAGTGCAAGATAATTCACTTTGGAGATCAATTCAATTGCTATCTGAGAATAATATATAAGATTTTTCAATTGAATTTTTCTTACTTAAATGTTTCAATGATTTGAAAATTAATATTTATTTATTTATTTATTAGCATTACTTTTTTTATTCAATATATATATATATATATATATATATATATATATATATAATATGATTTTTTTGTGGTAACTGATATTATGATCTTCCACTTTTTTAATTTTTATACTGATTTAACTTTCTGCGCTCAGAATTGTACTAATTTCCTGATTTTTTCATTTTTAAACATAATTTTTTGTTCGAATTTTCGAATACTTTTTTATTGTCACTCCATGGATTTTAAATTAGCAATGTAACTATTTATTGAAAAAAAAATCAATATTTTCAAATGATAAAATTTGAATAAAAAATAATTTCAGTGATAGAATGCATCAACATACAATTTAAATTGAGCTTAAATTCTTTACATAGCTTCAAATATAATTAAGGAGAAAATTTACATCATCGAAACCACAGTGGTAGATGTCTGTGACTTTCTTCTTCTTTTTTTGTTAACATTTAGAGATACAGGAACTAAGAAGTCTTATTTCATAAAACATCCGTCACTTGAAAAAGTGCCCAAAATGTTATCTGTCTTTTGAAGAGCTGTCCCGTCACTTTAAGAGCGTTCTTCACAGCAACCTAATAATTTTTAGATAACTAAAACCAACACTCCACTCCAAGTTCCGCGATAGCTTTTCGCCTCTAAAAGCACAAAATAAATTTCCTTGTTCCTACGAACATTGGAACTGCTCTTCCACTCGCTAAAAATATTCCAAAAAGATTTTTTTTTTCTCTCTTAGTGGGCGTACATACCGAAGATAACAGGGGGGGGGGATTTCCCTCTCCCCCCTCTCACCGACTCCTACCGGAACCTTAAATCATATTTCCTCCGAAGAGCAGCGGAAGTCATTTACTAACTCGGGGAAAGAGCCGGAGAATTGTTTCTCCCTTTTTTCCTCGCATTCCTGGAAACTCGATATTGAGTAAAGAACAATTTTCGGGTGTTTTTGCTCAAAACGAGTATTTTCTTTTTGTGTATTAACTTTGTTAGACGGGTGCTTTATTGATTCTTTCGAACTGGTGTTTATTGATTTAAAAGAATCGATGGCACGGTGATGTTTATTGATTTATAGTAAAATGAATATTGCCGACATTTTAAAAATTTAAAATCTTACACTGATCCGGAAGTTGAAAAAGTGGATTCTAAAAATTATTATAGATTATAATGATAGGATTATGCCTTTTGATACAGTTATATTAATCCATATTTAATTTTTACTTTCTCATATACGAAGTATAAAAAAAGTGTTGGAATTGTTCAAAATATTTGATCTCGATATTTTGATGAATATTCACCTTTCAGCGCTCCCTGACTCAGGAAAATACATTTTGGCATTATATTTGTCTACCTGTCTAGTTCGGTTTAGTTGTATTAACGTCCCGTTTTAAAGCTTTAACACCCGTTTTAACACTAGGGCTCTTTTGAAACGGACCATTAAATTTTGAACCGCGCTCAGGTGAAGGGGACGATAAATGAACTGGCACACACTATCCAAACTTCCACACCTCACCAGCGGAAGGATGTTTGGCTCCCGAAGTATTTAACGTGTACCAGACCTGCTTACACGACGATTCCTCGATGGAATCGGGTCTCGAACCTGAAACCCTCCGGTTCCGAATCCGAGACCAGACCACCAGACTTGTTTGTCTGTCAGCAAATAAAGATAACTAAAAATAAACACTTTGAACTTTACGGAAGAAATTTGCTCAAATTCAAAGCTTTCTCTAAAACTTTGAGCAAAATTCATTTAGAGAAAGTCTTAGTGTCCGGCGGTTGAAATATAAATTAACGCGCTAACGACCAAAAAAGGAGAGCAAGATGGATAAAACTTGATACACAGTTACACAGTTAATTTATCAAATTTTCAGACAAATATATCTAGAGGTTGGCCGTCTGTCGATCTATATTTTCAGAAATATCTAAGCGCTATAACTTAAAAACATAATAACTTAGATTTGTCAAATTTGATATGTGTTTTTGTGATTGCAAGTGTAGAATGACTATTGTGTTGAATTTTTGTTCCGATTGGTGTAGAATGGGTCTAAAACGGAAATTCGATTTTCTAATATTATTAACCGCATGCCAGGTATTAAGAACTGAAAAACTCACCACAGATTAAACGATATATTCTATAGAGAAGCGAAACATGCCAAGGTTAATATTTCTTAAACATTGTACTCCAATTCTTTGTAAGGGGCTCTCTGAGATAACACCTTTATTATATAATAATAGAGATAGTTTCGGAAAGACCATTCCCACTAGTTTACAATTGAAATGCTGTGTTCAAATTCCAGTTTGAAGCAACATGCTGACCATTTGGAAATGGATGTATTTATTTCGGGCTATAATCATGCGATGGGCGTAACGCTAGAGTTGAGGTACTTTTTCATTTATCTCTATTTGGTTCACCATTGAGGAGCTTAGTGAGGAACATTTGGAAGTTGGAAATAAAATAAAGTGCCGAATCCACAAATCTATGATACGAAATGTGAGAATATGTCACCCTACAAGTCGAAGGAAATCAATCGCTCCCATTCCCACCTAGCCACTGCTCCAAGGCAGTTGAAACCAAATTTATTAATTCAACATTCTACTAAATAAAGCTAGTTTTAAGATATAACGCTAAAGCTTTCATCTTGTTGCGGCGCAGTTTATCCAGAGAATGGATCTTGCGCTAGTGTAATACTCACTCACTCACTCACTTACTAAATAAAGCATTGTCGGAAAAAAATAATGAATAATACAAATGTTTTACAGAGATTTATTGTGCTGCCACCTATGGATTAGAACTTTAAATATTTTTAAATTTTAAATGGCAATTTTGAAATACTATGAAGTTTTAAATTTTAAACATCTTAATAAATTTTAATGATTTATGAAAAGATTACTGACAATTCATACTCTTTATAAGGCATTTCACACACAAAAAAAACTTTTATGGGCATTAACAGTACAACGGTATTTAATGCATAAAATTATTATTGGTGTTTTTTATTTGGGCATTTCCAATGTTTCTAGTTGTAAATTTAACATAAACTGATTTGCTATAAATAGACAAAATTGGAAGAGGCCGAGATTACACTCCCCTCAGGGGCTCACCTTCTTTAGGTGAGTACGGGTGTCCCAATCCCGAGGTTCCCAGGGATCTTTACTCCCTTTATGCTTACTCTACCCTAAGCCTTCTGCTTTCTGCTGTTTTTTCTTTCCCTCGACGGCAAGCGAGGGAGCTCTCCATGAGAAGCTGTTGCCACTCTGTTTGCTTCTTGCTTCTCATGGACAGCCAAAACCCCACGTGTTGGAGGTGCGTGGCAACCCATTTGACAGACGGGTGGTGCACTGTGGTCCCCGGTGTATCAATCGGCTGGTACCTAGTCACCTGAGTGGCTAGGCTGCTAGGGATCAAGCGAAGGGGTTACTCCTTGGGCTTGGCGTTAAGGGTGGTCACTGTCCCCGGGGGTAACTCCCAGCGTATAGGTTCCGGCTAGCACTGAGGTGTATGCCGAGGCTGGAAAAGACCAGAGCCGGTAATTGCCTTCCCTTGTTGGGCTCCGTGGTGGGCGGTGCCGTCGGGCCCGAATCTTTTTTCAATATCATATGGCTCTTCCCAAGAAAGGTCCCTTTAGTGGGCGTCACATTATTCCTCACCAAGTTAATTTTGATAACCATTTTGACAAGTTTTTTGTCATCAAACGTATTTCGGAAAATAATGAAACGTTTGAAACCGTATCACCATTTTTAGTGCAAAAGGCTATCGCTGCAACCGTTGGTGACATCACCTCTATTCGCAAAATGCGTTCTGGTGACTTGCTTGTCGAGTTAAATTCCCGAAAGCAGGCCCAGCAAATTCAAAAATTGAAGGCGTTATCTACAATACCTGTCAGTGTCAGCCCTCACCACTCGCTAAATATATCTAAGGGTGTCATAACTTGTGGTGAAATACTGAATCTTCCTGTAGACTTAATTACAAAGGAATTGAAGTCTCAAGGTGTCACAGATGTCCGCCGTATTACCATCCGGAGAAACGGCAATATAATTGAGACAAAACACCATATCTTGACTTTTAAGTCACCAAAATTACCTGAATTTTTATATGTGGGATATATAAAGCGACCTGTCAGACCATACATACCTAATCCCCTGAGGTGTTTTAATTGCCAGCGTTTTGGCCACTCGAAGGCGAACTGCCGCGGGACCCTCACTTGCGCCCGCTGTGCAGGAAAAGAACATGATAGCCAGCAGTGCACCGCACAAGAAAAGTGCGTGAACTGCGGGGGAAATCATACATCCTTCTCTCGATCGTGTGAACGTTGGATTCTAGAAAAGAGAATAACAACAATTAAAATCAAGGAAAACATCTCGTATCCCGAGGCTAGGCGAAAACTTTCAATACAAACGCCTACGCCTGGTGTAAGCTATGCGTCTGCTGTTCAAAAATCTTTTTGTGCAAATTGTACATGTCCCAGTTGTGTTAAATCTGTCAAAGCAGTAAAGAAAACCTCTGAATCGGATACAGAACAATCCATAAACAGTGCTTCTGACACTGACAAACAAGTAAAACCCCAAACCAAATCTAGATCTCAAAAGTCAATAAAATTAAAACTTGCAAAGCGTGGCCAAACACAGAAAGATCTATCTGCAAAACTTAAGAAATCAATTAGCAAAAATTCTGTCGCTTTGGGACTAGCGGCACAAGGTTTAGCACATAAGGACTTGACGTCCATATTCAGTGGTAAACGTAATGGTCCCGACCTTAAACTGCACCCATCGGAAGATGAGGATGATTTTGATATGAGTTGCGACGTTTCTGCAACTCCTACTGTTGCTCCTTATAATTCTGTGACACATCTCTCTTGATGGGTACCTTCCTTTCTTGGAATTGTCGCGGCATTCGGTCCAAACTTCAGGACATGAAGACCATTATCAACACCTTTCATCCAGTTTGTTTTGGTGTTCAAGAGACCTTCTTGACACCCAACATCCCCTTAAAACTACGAGGCTATAATTGTATTCGGAAAGATGCAGGCACCGGAGTGCACAATTCTGGAGGTGTCTGCATTTTGACATCAAATCTATACCCGAGCACACCGTTAAATTTACATACACCTCTACAGGCTGTGGCTGTACAAGTTCATATCAGAACACTGGTTACAGTCTGCTGCATCTATTTGCCACCTCATGATGTCATTAGCCAACAGGCACTTAACAATTTAATCGACCAGCTTCCGTCACCTTTACTGATAATAGGGGATTTCAATGCTCATAGTTCTATGTGGGGTTCGAATAGTACAAATTCTCGTGGGCGACAGATCGAACAGTTTATAACCAATAACTGTCTCTGTCTGCTCAATAATGAAGAAAAAACGTACTTCCATGAACCCACACGTACTTTCCACAGTATTGACTTGGCCATATGCTCTCCCGACTTACTGCCTTTGTTGAACTTTGCTGTTAGTGAAGATCTCTACAACAGTGAACACTACCCTTTAATAATCTCGCAGGCTGATAGAAGTGGTGCGGCCTTATATCCACCACGTTTCCTATTCCAGCGGGCAGATTGGGCTACTTTCACTCAGCTGGCAGAAATTACCGAGACTATGGTTAATACTTACGATATTACGGAGGCAGTACAAAATGTTATTGATTGTATTATATGTGCCGCTAACAACACCATCCCAAAATGTTCCCCACATTTACGAAAATTTCGTCGCCCGTGGTGGAATGAGGCTTGCCGTGACAGTAACAAAGAACAAAAGAAAAGATGGAACATTTTTCGAAGGTACCCTTCAACAGAGAATCTTATAGCTTTTAAATTTGCCAGAGCCAATGCACGGCGGATTCGCCGACAGTGTCAGAGGGAATCATGGATTCACTTCATATCATCAATTACATCCTCTATTTCTAGTAAATTACTTTGGAAGAAGGTGAAGGCTGCAAACGGAATCTATAGAGACTTTTCTTTCCCTGTATTGAAGATAGGACGTGGAATGGTCTCCTCTCCCTTAGACGTTGCCAATACTCTCGCAGAAGCCTTCGCACAAGTTTCCGCTTCTGATTCATACCAGCCCGCATTCGTGGCGACTAAGAATCGAGCGGAACGGAAGAATTTACGTTTTTCCACCCGAAGATCTCTTCCCTACAATTCCGATTTTAGCATGCATGAACTACTATTGGCCTTATCTAAAGTACATGATACTAGTCCCGGACCGGATGGAATTACGTACAATATGCTTAGCCATTTATCTACGTCCTCTCTCACTAATCTGCTGCGTTTATTCAATCGTATATGGATTGAACAGAGGTTCCCGTCGCAATGGCACGAAACTATTGTGATACCAATCCTCAAACCCGGGAAAGATTCGTCTAACCCTCTACATTATAGACCTATTGCGCTCACAAGTTGTCTGTGCAAGTTGCTTGAGCGCATGGTTAATGCCCGTCTTGTTTTTGAACTTGAGAGGAAAGAATGCATTCCACAAATGCAGAGTGGTTTTCGAAAAGGACGCTCAACATATGATAATATCGTCCTACTCGAGACCCAAATACGCAACGCATTTGTTAGCCGAAACCACCTGGTTTCCATCTTCTTTGATGTCGAAAAGGCTTACGACCGTACCTGGCGCTTTGGCATTGTTAAAACTCTTTTTAATTTTGGTTTTAAGGGAAATTTACCTATTTTTTTAAAAAACTTTTTATCTTTGCGAAAATTTCGTGTTCGGATTGGCGATTGTTATTCAGATTCTTTTATTCAAGCTGAAGGGGTTCCACAAGGAAGTGTCCTTAGTGTAACGCTCTTTATTATTCATTTTAGTCAAATCCTTAACATTTTACCACCATCTGTCGAGGGCAACCTGTATGTAGATGATCTTCAGATCTCCTGTCAAGGTTGCAATATGCACCTAATAGAGCGCCAGCTGCAAGTTGCAGTTAATAAGATAATAGACTGGTGTGAGGAGAACGGGCATACGATTTCCGCCGAAAAAAGTAAATGCGTTCATTTTTGTCGGAAGCCCTTTAATTTTGGACCCTTTAATTAATATTACGGATACCTCAATCCCTGTGGTTGGTGAAATAAAGTTTTTGGGAGTAGTGTTTGATCGTAAACTCACTTTCCTTCAGCATATTTTATATCTGCGGAAGAAGTGTGACAGGTCAATGAACATTCTAAAAGTACTTTCTAAAACCTCTTGGGGAGCAGACCGTACATCTTTGCTTCGAATTTATGAAGCAGTTATTTTATCCCGTATTGATTATGGATGTATGGTATATGGTTCTGCACGGTCCTCCGTTTTGAGTAAACTAGATACTATACACCACACCGCCCTGAGAATTTGTTCAGGAGCTTTCCGAACCTCACCAGTTGAAAGTCTTTACAATGTATGTCACCAACTGCCGCTAAATTTGAGGCGCCAAAAAATATATGTCCAGTATTACCTCCGATCATTATCCGTTCCAAAACATCCCATAGTTTCTATGATGCATTCCGCTCGGCTTCGGAGATTTTACGCAGCCCGACCATCTAACATTCTTCCTTTTTGTGAACGAGTAAAATTGCTTCTCGCTGATTCTGTGCTTAGTGATATGGGTATTCAGTCATTTGATTTATTTTCATTTCCACCTTGGGATATTCCTGAGTTTTCCTTCTTAAACCCATTCTGTGGGTTCGAAAAGTCTACAACGGCCCCTGTGGTTTTTAAAAAACTCTTTGGTTCTCATCGCTGTCAATTTTCATCATATATGCCTATTTTTACAGATGGTTCTAGGTCAGATGATCATGTTGGGTGTGGTATTGTGTTTGGAACACAAACATTCGGCTACAGTCTACATACATGCCTCTCTGTTTTGTCTACCGAATTATTAGCAATTTTCTATGCCTTACAGAAAATTTCTCAAAGCTCAGAACGCAAATTTTGTGTTTATACTGACAGCATGAGTTCCCTAGAAACTCTTTCCCATTTTCATAGTCGACTTCATCCCATTGCCTTGGAAATCTTGGATCTTTTGAGGACTCTAAGGAATAGAGACTTTGAATTATTATTCTGTTGGGTCCCAAGTCATGTCGGAATAATCGGAAATGAGCTGGCGGATAACGCTGCTAAAACAGCAACTTTGTTTATGCAGCATGAAATACCCTTCCCCGACGCGAAGAACCTTTATTCCAGACATATTTATTCGTTATGGCAACAATCATGGAATCAGCAGATAAATAATAAATTGCGTAGCATAAAACCAACAATTATATCCTGGTCCTCTCATCCAATGTGTGAGCTCGATGTCAAATTGACTAGACTCCGCATTGATCATACTCGTATAACTCACAAATATCTTCTATTTGGTGATCGAGCTCCTCTCTGTTCGAGATGCCAAGTGCTTTTAACGATTCGTCATATTTTTATTGAATGTCCTGATTTCAATTTTCATCGTTTACGGTATTTTAACTCCTCAGCACTAGACATGCCATCGCTGTTAGGAGAGAATCCTCACAAAAACCTTTTTAAATTTATTAGGGCAATTGGTTTTTATAATTCCATTTAAACTTCATAATTTTTAATTTGTTCAATTTTCCACCGTTTCGTTTTAATTTTAACGTCGACTTTTAATGCATCTTTTATTACTATTAAAGTTATTTTTTAGGTTGTATTAGAAAAAACTTTTATCAACCATACGTCTGGCGCAGTATAGCCTACACTGGCTCTTGTGCCAATAAAACAAACAACCAAACCAAACCGAGATTACACTGCCAAAAATAAATAAATTTTTAAACAAATGATACAATATACATGAAAATAATGTTGTTCCAACTAAGCTTTGAATATTAAATGAATTTCTGAAATCAAGTAAACATTATACTGTGAAATTTCACGATAAACTATAAGGTGTCATTTTTTAAAGGAATTCGACCA
>JAPMOR010073973.1:17823-28731 GCA_026543865.1 Argiope aurantia | reverse complement strand
ATCTATATGCGTTGACAGATCTGCATCTCTCAAGTAAAGATCTACATCCTTCACGTAAATATTAAGTAAACACGTATATCGGATCACTCAGTAAGGTTTCGATTTTAGACTATATGTTCGGTACTGATAAAAATACATCCTAATCTATCGTGTTTCAGATTCCTCTGTCAAAGCAATAGATTTCCATCCAACTCGAATCAAACATCCCACTTGTAGGATTACTCGTTAAAGAAAACACGCAGTTGAGGAGCTTTATTTATAGTAGATTCATCCTAAGACAAATTCCCCATATTGCGCGGCATCCTGTAACGTGTTTATGCAACATCTCATAATTTAATCACATAATTTGGATATTTACTATGAATCTTTTTTTACCGGATGACCATAAAAAAATTCCCGATAATAGATTTCAGATATAGTATAAGCTCGGGATTCTATGAACGGCAACAAAGTGGCTTTTACGGTTACGATTATAGGTGCAGAAAGAAGAAATTTTTGAATGGCAACTTCCACTTTTTTCCTTCTCAAAAGGTTCAGTTCATATGAAAACCCTAAAGAGTGTTGGAACGGTACGTGTATCACAAAAGTAGGACGCATTATGATCTCCCCAAAAAAAGAAGCCATGGGAGTGTAAAAAAATACGATCGAGGCCACACGAAGGGAACTTGAATACCAGAAGGCAAAGACAACACATCAGACATAGATTCGTTCGCCAAATATTCAACTAGAAAAGTGATAAAAAGCGGGTTGGTAATGTTGGTTCTTCAGTCGGGAGATCCCATATGTCGACAAAAATGACTTCGCTCTCGAAAGTTTGTAGTGAATTCATAAAACTCTATTATGAAAATGGGATGTACGCCTCGAATGCCTTCCTTATTTTCCGTCGATTCCATCAAATTTTGTAGCCCGCAAGTTTAGTAAAAAAAATTCGAATAAATTTGCTGCACCTGCTATTGATTGTTTGAGGTTTTATGGAGCAAGAGCCATGATGTTGGCTATGCTGCGCCAAACAATGGGTAAAATTATCTCATTTTAAAACACTTATCGAAGAGAAGATGAGGGGAAGCTAAAAAGTAAACAAGCTTTAAATCAATGGATAAAACTTTATGGACTTTAAAAAAGCAAAAATTTGGACATGAGGTGTCTTATCAAGCAGGGAAGATAATGAAGGGCACGACTTTTGAAAAAAACTGTAAACGCTGAACATTGAAATTTGGACATTCTGATAAAATATGTTGAACAGACATTTGATAATGGCATCGCGAACACAGTGGTGGCTGTTCACCTAACAACAAATGAATATGGGTGAATCGAGGGTGTCCAATTCGTAATCGTGTTAAAACAGTATCTGCTTTTCTGTTAGCTAATGAGGGCCAAGGTTGCACATGGGGTTTGATAACATGAAATTTGTTGTTTGTCTCCATGTCCCACTGTCTTTGCCAATTAGAATATAGAAGCCTTTTAATGTGTTTCTTTATGTCGTTCACAGGAATATTTGTAGTTATTGAAGTTATCGCCAATTTGGCAGCCTTATCTGCCTCTTCATTGCCCATAATTCCAACATGGGATGGCACCCAACAGAATAAAATAGTGTAACTACGAGATGTTAGTTTATCTAAAATATCTAAAATTTTTAAAACCAAAGGATGAGGATTACATGATTGTAGAGAATTTAAAACACTGAGAGAGTCCGTATAAATGATAAAATTTTTATCCCGGCTATTAGAAATTTCTTCTAAAGCATATAAAAGAGCACTTATTTCTGCAGTAAAAACTGAACAGGAGGGGTGAAGTTTGAACGAAGAAACTATATTAGAAAAAACAGCAGCAAAAGAGGCATGAGCAGCCGATTTTGAGCCGTCTGTAAAAACTGGAATAAAATTTTGATATTTTTCTCTGTGTTCTAGGAAAATTTCTTGAAAAATAATATTTGCTGTATCAGACTTGATAAAAATTTGAAAAGGATTTAAATATTGTACTGGGGGGATTTTCCAAGGTGGAAAAGAATTTTCCGGCTGAGGAGCTGCATGCAGATACAGTAGATTAAGGTCTGAAAGAATATTATGAACTCTCGTAAAAAAGACAGGGATGAATGATTTTCGGGCGTCTTGCAAGCGAGCTAAAAAAGGGCGAAGTTTAAAATCATGAAATGGATGATTAATGTTAGATTGAATTTTAAAATAATAACTTAGAGATGAAAATTGTCTTCTTAATTCAAGGGATGGTTCATAAGTTTCAACATACAAGCTTTTAACAGGGGATGTCCTGAAAGCACCTGAACAAAGACGGAGAGCTATGTGGTGAATAGGGTCAAGTTTTTGCAGAATGCTTTTTCTAGCAGAACCGTATATTGAGGAACCATAATCCAGCTTGGAAAGTACAACGGCCTTGTATATTTTAATCATAGAATTTCTGTCGGCTCCC
This sequence comes from Argiope aurantia, assembly GCA_026543865.1. NCBI lineage: Eukaryota > Metazoa > Arthropoda > Arachnida > Araneae > Araneidae > Argiope > Argiope aurantia. The sequence continues at coordinate 26,307 of JAPMOR010073973.1, read as the reverse complement.
CATGCTGTAGATGATAAGACTTTTAAAATATTTAAAGACTTTTCACACTTTTTACGTAAAAGTTTTATATGAGACTGAAAGGTGAGTTTTTTATCAAAGATTATGCCCAGAAATCGAATTTCATTTAAAAACGGTACTGGCCGATCATACAGTTTCAGATCAGGATCAAAATGAAGGTTACGTTTCCGACAGAAGTGCACACCAGCCGTTTTCAATGTTGAGATGGTAAAACCATTAGTGTTCGTCCATTGGGTAATATTATTGATTGCGATCTGCAATTGTCTTTGTATAAAATTCATATGCATCCCTGTACAAGAGATATACAGGTCGTCAACATATAAAAAACCCTTCACAGAAATTGGAAGTAGTTTTAAAATGTTATTTATTTTTAATATAAAAAGAGTGACGCTTAAAACGCTGCCTTGGGGAACACCTTCCTCTTGTACAAAAGAATCAGAAATTTCAGATTCCACCTTAACACAGAATTTTCTAAGTTTTAAAAAATTTCTAATAAAAACAGGAAGATTTCCTCTTAGTCCCAGATCATATAAATCTTTTAAAATTCCATATCTCCAAGTTCGGTCGTATGCCTTTTCGATGTCGAAAAAAATGGCAACTAAGTGTTTTCTTTGTAAAAATGCTAGGCGAATGTCGGATTCGAGAGCAAGAAGATTATCAAGAGTGCTCCGTCCTCTTCGGAATCCACTTTGCGACGGGTGAAGTAAGTTATTGGTCTCCAGATAAAAAATTAGCCTTCGATTTATCATTTTTTCTAGTAATTTACAAAGACAACAAGTCAAAGCTATGGGTCGATAATTTGATGGATTTGTTGGATCTTTGCCTGGTTTTGGTAAAGGAATTATTATAGCTTGTTGCCAAAAAGTAGGAAAATATTGTTCTTGCCAGATACGGTTATAAAGATATAATAAGCTTTTTTTCGACTCTATTGGTAAGTTTTTGATCATACTGTAACTAATGTTGTCAGGACCGGGAGAAGAATCATGGACAACGGCAAGGCACGATTGGAATTCGAAAAACGTAAAATCGCTGTTGTAGGGCAAATTAGTTTGAGAATTAAAATTTAGTTTTTGCTTTTCTGCTTTCTCTTTGTATTTCAAAAACGCAGGAGGATAATTTTTACTGCTGGACGTATGAGCTAATGTTGAAGCTATGGAATTTGCAATGTCTTTTGTGGATGATATGGTGTTACCTCTATCAATTAAAATTGAAACATGATTAGAATGAGAAGCACCTGAAGCTTTTTTAACTTTATTCCACAAATGATGGCTAGATATTGTTGAAGTGATACCAGAAACGAATTTTTGCCAAGAAATTCTTCTACTGCGTCGTTGGATTTTTCTCGATTCTGCTCTAGATTTTTTAAATTTGACAAAATTTTCAATAGTGGGATAACGGCGAAAAATATTCCATGCCTTTTTTTGTCTTTTATATGCTTGTTGACAATTAGCATCCCACCATGGCTTGTTTTGCTTCCTACGAACTCCAGATTTCTTTGGAATAGTGTTATATGCTGCCTCAATTATAATACTGACAATATGTTTCAGAGCTTCATCAATAGTGGAAGATTTAACTATTTCTGAATTGATATTAGCCAGAGAGGTGAATTTTTGCCAGTTTGCTGCATTTAAAACATATTTGGATGTTCGGAAAGAACTAGCTGCATTGTGCCTACTGTCGGTCAAAATTCAAGGAAAGTGGTCGCTATTATAAAGATCATTGTCAACAGTTAAACTGAAAAAAGGCAATAAAGACGGAGAGCAAATAGCGAGATCAACAGAATGAAAAGTTCGTGTTGGTAAATGAAAATGCGTTTTTTCGTCAGAATTTAAAATGCATAAACTATGATCTGCGAGAAATTGTTCGATTTGTTGACCACGTGAATTTGATTCAGTGCTTCCCCAAAAGGGACTATGACCATTAAGATCGCCCAAAATAATGAATGGAGAAGGTAATTGGCAAACCAAGTTATTTAGGTCCGTTTGACTGATTTGTTGTTTAGGTGGCAGATAGAGGCTACAAACAGTTATTAAATTTTTCATCTGAATCCGTACAGCAACAGCTTGCAAATTAGTGTTCAGATTAACTTGCATTGATGGAATATCCGTAGCGACAAGAATTGCCACGCCCCCAGAAAATCTGTTTTGAATATTGTGCTTACTGAAAATATTGTAATGCCGTATGTTCTGCTTGTCTGTTTTAAGATAGGTTTCCTGGAGTGCAATGCAGGCAGGATGGTATTTGTTTATGATGTCTCTCAATTCTGAAGATTTACTCATGTACCCTCGACAATTCCAAGAGACGAATGTAGACATAAAGATTTAGAAAAAGGCAAGGGAAAAAAGAGACTGCCTTCAGTAAATAGAAAAGATGAAGGCAAGAGAGCATCAACCTTTTGGCTTTTTAAAAAATTTTGATTTAAAATTGTCTGTTGAAATATTAGTGGGATCGGAATCCACTTTGTCCTCATCCATATCACTTATACTGTCATCAGATGGATGAATTTTAAAATGTTCTTCCTTTTCTTCAATTTTATTTATTTCTTTTGCTTTGGGTGTCTTTTTTTCTCTGAGCATTTTTTCCTTCATTAAAACTTTTTTCCTTTTTGTCTTTTTAAGAGAAGAGGAAGACGTTTCTTCCCAAGATTTTTTTATTTCCAGAAGGGCAAGGTAGTCAGTCTTTTTTATTGTTATGGTGTCAGGATCTGCTGTGTGGATTGCAGAAGTATTCGTTTCGATATTTTTCAATGGTTGGTTTTGTGAATTGCGTGGTTCTGAAGTTGAAGCGGCTAAATTTAACGCTGATGAATATGATAAATTTGGTTTTGGTGTTCTTTCGCTTACTATTTTGCGTGCTTCTGAAAATGAAATGCCTTTTGTTATTTTGATGGTTTGAATTTCTTTTTCTTGTTTGTAGCGTGGGCAAGAACGGAAGTAAGATGGGTGATCGCCTTGACAGTTATAACATTTTTGTGTGGTAGATGTACAGTTTTTACTATTGTGGTCTGGGAGGGAGCAACGAGCGCAAATTTCTTTATCTCCCCTGCAAGCTGTAATAGAATGACCAAATTTTTGGCATTTAAAGCAGTGGAGTGGTTCTGGAATGTATGGTTTAACTGGGCAATTGATATAAGCTATTTTTACAGATTTCGGTAAAACTGGAGTATCGAATGTTAGAATTAAATGTTTTGTAGGAAGATTTTGATTATTTTTTTTAATTGTAATCCTGCGAACTGCTATTACTTTTTGATCTTTCAAATTATCTAAAAGGTCCTCTTCAAGATCTCTCTGGATTTCTTTTTCCGATATGACACCTCTGGAATAGTTAAGGAAACTGTGGGAAGAAACAGTGACATCGATGTCCCCTATCTTTTTTAATTTTGTAATATTTTGTGACTGTTGATTGTTTTTTACTTCAATAAGCAAGCTTCCATTATTTGACTTTTTTATGTTTTGAACTTCTCCGATAACGCCAAGTATAGATTTGTGTATCAAAATTGGTGAAACAAATTTTAAAGATGACTTTTCTGAATGAACAACAAAAATTTTGAAAAAGCATTACTGTGGTGAAGAACATTTGTACCCATGCGATATTGATAAGAATTCGGGCCCGACGGCATCGCCCACCACGGAGCCCAACAAGGGATGGCAGTTACCGGCTCTGGAAAATCCCAACCTCGGCACTTGCCATAATGCTAGCCGGAACCTATATGCTCGGAGTCATCCCCGCGGACAGTGACCACCCTTAGCGCCAAGCCCAAGGAGGGACCCCTTCGCTTGATCCCCTTGAGCAGCCCAGTTAGATGCCTGGGATACCTGCCGATTGATACACCGGAGACCGAGATGTACCACCCGTCTAATGGGTCGCCACGCACGGCAAACACGTGGGGGTATTTGCTGTCCATGAGAAGCAGGAAGCAAACAGAGCGGCGACAGCTTCTCATGGAGAGCTCCCTCGCCTACCCTCGAGGGAAAGAAGAACGATAGCTAAAAGCATAAGACGGAGGGGAGAGTAAACATAAAGGGAGTAAAGATCCCTGGGTACCTCGGGATTGGGACACCCGTACTCACCTATAGTAGGTGAGCCCCTGAGGGGCGGGGGCGCGAGAATATCCACGAGAAAATATTATTTAAAAAAATGATTAACTAACTGAAAGGAAAGCACACATACACATAGAAAACAAAATACATTTCGACATATTTAATAACTTATTAAAGTAAAATAACTTACTAAATCAAAAGTTACTTAATCAAAACATACTAAATTAAAAAAAAAATTAATAATTATTAGTGACTTCCTAGGGACTATCTTGCAGAGCAAAGTTTTTCGAAGGAAGACTTAATATTAGAAATAGCAACTCTAAGTTCTGCCGGGATCTATAGTTTGTCTTCAAAGTAATCACAGCAGAAAATTCAGTTTCACAAAGGTAGGATGTTGAAAATGGTAATAGAATGCAAAATTCGACTTGTTTTTAGTGTAATTAAAATCATCCTCTACTCCTGCCCAAAATTCAAATAGTGATTTATTACTAAATTATCTTTTAGTTTTGCCACTTGTCGTGAAGTCTATGAATTTTTTCCCTCATCAATTGAGAGTTTTCAGGAGTCTTATGAAAAGGATCCCTAACTCACTCGTAACTTACCATCAATTTGCCGTCAGCAAGAAAATACTTTTTAAAATTCTTTGCCAGCATGGCTAAATGATTTTCAGTAGTTACAAAAATAACTTTTACATGTTCTTCTTCAGCCTTGTAAGTTCTAGTACAATCATCCACACTTACAAATATTGTTAGATTTCTTTGTTTTAAATTTCTACTCCACAATTCTAATTTTCTACAAAAACATTAAATTCATCACTCGTATCTAACATATGTGTGTTTGCTCCTTGGATTTGAAGATTCAAGTTATTTGATTTCTCGAATATGTCGACCAAGTAGCTCAATTTCATCACAAATAAACCATCGCGAAAATTCTCGGCCTCCGGTCTGTTTTCTTCTCCTAGGAAAATGGCGATTACTTCTCTTAATTCATAAACACGTTGTAAAAATTTCCCACGTGATAACCACCTTGCCTCGCAATAAAATAGTAACGCTGAATGTACTTAACCCATGTCTTCACAAAGTGCCGAAAAGATTCTCGATTTCAGGTGGTCTCATTTTTATATAATTTACTATGGTTACAACCGTAGTTAACAAAATATTCAGACCAGGACTCATTTCTTTCGAAGCCAAAGCTTCTCTGTGGATCATGCAATATGTCCATACGCATTGAGGCAATTTTGTTTTACAAGTGCTTGTATACCTTGGAATCTTCCGGACATTGAACGAGCACCATCGGTGCATATTGAGACGCAATTTTTCCATTCTATATTTGCATCGTTCATAAAATCATTTAAAATAGCAAATACTGCAAGCTCTGTTGTTTTGAGTTCTATTGGTTTGCAGAAGAGTAATTCTTCTACTACTGAAATATTATCACAAATTCGAACATAAAGATTTAAATGAGCATCTTTATTACTATCTGTTGCTTCATCAAGCTGTATTGAAAACAATTTGTCACGCAACTTCGAGTAAAGCTGGCACTGTACATCTTCAGATATATCCCTAATTCGACGAGCAACAGTATCATTTGAAACAGGTACGGACTGCAGTTCTTTTGAAAAATTATCTCCAAACATAGTTTCTACAATCTCAATTGCTGCTGGCAAAATACGTTCTTCATAAATGGTGTAAGGTTGTTTACATCTGACTATTTTATATGAAAATTTATAAAATCAACTAAAGCTTTTTTATTCACAGACAAAGTTTCTTTAAAAAATTATTTTTGCTTTATATTTGATTTAAATTTTAATTCAAAGAATTCTCTGGGTTTGTTGACGTACTCACTATGAAGCGTTTTCAAATGTCGTTTAAGTTTTTCAGGTTTCATGCTGCCTGCGGCCAACATTTTTGAGCAAATGATACACAGGGGCCCTTCTTATTCATTTACTTCAGTACTGGTAAACCCAAAATTTAAGCATTCTTGAGAATATGTTTTGATTTTATTTTCGGAACGACGCTTGTCTGTGCAATTGTTGATGCTTGACTGCCGTCTATTGCTCGCTTACTTCTGCTTAAAAATGTATACATGAGTCTACATAAATCTGCTGCAGTAAATATTTAATATGGTGAATTGCAATTAATATGAAAACGTATATAACATACGCATTCACGATATATTCGATAGCGATAGAAGGATCGACTCGAATGAGACTGGCTGGAAGTGAAACTTGCGTTATCGAAGATTTTCCTTCTTCCCATGAGAAAACATCTGCGCATGCTCGAGACGGCATCGGTCGTGTGGATTCTCTTCTACACACATTACTTACTTTTTTCTCTTTTGTTTAGTCATGCTTCCGTTTTATTTCTTTCATTATTCAAAAAAACGTATTCCCAATTTCTAAATTTAGCTCACCCCGTCTAGGTTAACTTTCATTAACGAATTTTTCTATTTTCATTCTTTTAACGTTATCTCCCTGTTTGACTTTCATTTAAAATATAATATTAAAATTTTCGACGCTTTCACTCGCTTCATCTGTTCACTGCCCGCTTTGCAAAATGCCAGATGTGGTTTCTCGCCAATGCTAGCTTCCTTTTACTCTTTTTTTGACAGTTATTTAAAAAAAAATTTAAAACAGAATACAAAATACTCAATGTACATTATTTTTGTATACATTTTATTGTAAGCGTGGGGGGAGAGATGAAAATTATGATTGAAAACTGCGTCACGAATACTGAAAGGTTGTGAAACGCTGCTTTAAAATACAGAAAACTTTGTTGTAAATAATGTGAAAAATTAATTACATTTTTTTACATTGTGGCAAATTACCATATAAAAGCCAAACTGATTCTGCAAAATTTAAGATTTAAAGAAATGTTTTCCTTAATTAACTGCAACGAAATAGTCGCATAAAGACCTCGACATTTCGCTTAGCTTTTCATTGATTAATTTCTTTGAAAACTTTCAAAAAGATCCGCCCATATCACATTTTTTCAACATCTGAAATATGTTTGCATTGAATTTCGTAGCACTACGCACATTAGCTTTCCCTACCGAGTGACAGCGGAAGGATACACACATAGAACGCCATTGCAAAAACCTTCACGCTTAAATACATTCGCTTTTATTGTTGGTAAAGAATTTGACATTTTACATAAGTGTCGATTTTCCCTTTACAAATCGTTTCCACTTATTTGCAAATTTTGCATCTAAATATTGGTTTATAAATGTCAGTATTTGAGATTTGTGAGTACATATATCAAAGTATTTAAAATAATAATCTAATTTTTCAAACAAATAAATTATTTGAATTTCCATAAACACTTCTTTTAATCCCATCTGAAAAGAATAATTTATGATACTCGTCATTTTCTTTCGGATTTTCAAAAACTCCTAATGATTTCTAGAAAATATCTTGCACATTATATTTTTCTCCTTATGAAAATGATTGAGCAGATATTTAATAAATATGAGATGATCTGTCACAGGCAAACACGGGACTAAGATTAATGACTCAGAGGAATCCAATAAATAGGTGTCAGATGAAGAAAAAATAAATTGAACACTTCATTCAACTTTATGAAAAATGAGTATTCGAGTCATAGATGTCGACTTGATGTAAGCCGAAATCCTAAGTTTTATTAAATAATTTCAGAAAATGTAGGAAAGATAATGTTTCAGAAAATAAAATGTTTTACTCATCTAGTCATATAAAACGTTTCTTCGTTTTAAATAATATTTGTTATGGAATATTAAGTTAGTTTTTCTGTGAAATTTTTATAGATTTCCACATGAACTCGAATCTTCTGCTAATAATATTGCCAATTTCGAATTTCACAAATTCAGGAATTTCCAAACTCAAAACACTCATACCTCAATCTGCACAAATAATAAACATGGATGAATGCATGTGCGTGTTTTGAAGCTCTACAGGTAAGCCGTTCGATCTTTAACAAGTGGTATATATATATATATATATATATATATATATATCCTAATTAATTTCCTATTTTTTATCTTATTTCAGCCGACATTGACTTCAATCTAAAATGTTCTCTTATTTTCTGAACCAATTCCACCTTTTTTATTTAATTAATTCAACACGAACTCTAAAATTGCTGAAATCGACAAGTTCCAAAAATCCGAGTAAAGGGATAAAAATTGGCCAATGAAAACAAATTATTTTTAAAAGATGCATACTCCCCCTTACCTAAATCGACACCTATAAAGAAATCCCTACCAGAATCTCACAATATATAATCATCAGGACATATATTTCTGTCCCTTTTTGCTTTTTTCTGCATTTGTATCGCTTATGAACGGACGCCTTCTTATACATAAATTATGCCTCCCGGAATGAATAAAAGAGCGAAGTTTAAAAAATTCAAAGTAGCTTCTCTCTCTTCGGGCAGGACTCGGGCAGGATTAT